>QAXH01006401.1:12527-29370 GCA_004335635.1 Chloromonas sp. AAM2 | reverse complement strand
TGCGGCTGAGTCTCCCTGCTTTTCCCTGTCCTTTTCTTCGGCTTTTGCTCTCTTCTGAGACTTCTGACTGTGTGTCTGCCTATCTTAGACCCGTAGGGCAGAGGTAGATACGGGCAGCCTGTGAGCTGACCAACACCTTGAGGGAGGTGGCCGGGTGTCGTGGTTCCCAGGAGCCATTAGGCGCAGCAGCCGCCATCACACTGTTCCTTTGTTTTGTTCATGCTTTGGAACTCCGGTAAAGTCCAGATGACTGTTTGAGGGTTTTCGGCTTCTGGCCGCCAGCTGCATGTATGGCACTGGTGTGATTGAGACACTTGCATGCATTTCCTGTCTTCTCCCTAGCTTCTTCGTGAACCGTCGGTTTTCCTGTCTTATGCTTTAGCCTTCTCGGCTCTTTCGCTTCGGGCTTGTCGGCACTGGCTTTTCTCTGTCTCGTCCGGTTCCGCGATGCGTTCCTGCATTCGGCCGTTTCTGCCTGCATGTGCTCGATCGTCGGGGTGGGGTCCCCTCTTCTCGTTTCCTAGCTCCCCACCTTGTAATCACTTGAAGTGAAGAGATTGCGCGTTATAATTCTGGACCATGGTGCTGATGTCCATGCTGTTGGTGATGAAGCGCTGACGTATTCTGCTGAGTGGTGCGTATGCTGCTGGACCATGGTGCTGATGTCCATGCGCGTGACGTTGGAGCACTGAGGTATGCTGCTGAGCATGGCCATGCAGAGGTGGTGCGTATACTGCTGTCCCATGGTGCTGATGTCCATGCTTTTGATGATGCAGCACTGAGATATGCTTCTGGTCGTGGGTGGTGCGCATCCTGCTGAATCATGGGGTTTCCAATTTTGGGCCGAATTAATATCCAAATTTGGATCCAAATTTGCGCCAAATTCGGCACATGTGACCGCCCCCTTGGAAGGGCCCGCTACGGGCATTGAGCTACGCTGACCCACATGGAAACTTCAGAATCTTCTGCTGCTGCTGCCGGTTGTGCTTGTGTGCAACAACCCATGCCTTGCGGCAACTGTCTCTTCCCAAGGCACTGCATTGCTTTGGTAGTGGACTGAGCACAATACCCAAAACTGTTCTGGTAGTCAGAGGCGAGTCTGATGACTGTGTGGACCGGACATGTTACACGGGCGGATGCCTGGACGGTCAATTACGTGGGTTGACACCACTTCCCTAGACAGGGTTGCTGTATTAGCCTTGTTATCTCCATTGTTGAGTCAGTTATGGGCTGGTTTACAGCCAGCGCCATCGGGCAGTGCAGGTTGCTGGGCAGGCTGAGGCTGCAGCGACCTGGCATGTCTGCTCCTGGCATATCCTTTCATTCTGCTTCATGTGCTGACTCGGTTCGCCTGGACTTTTCTCCCTTTTTTCATGAGCTCCAGTTGTCACCATCTACAATGATCTCAACACTCGCAGTGTTGTCACCATTTCCAAGTACCGCATGCGTGTGACCCGTCAACCTGTGAATGCAAAGTTTGCCGCAAAAGTCTGATTTATTGCAGTATAAGACTGGTCTATTTGCGTGGACGTGCTTCATGTTGTGCACTCCCTCCTTGTAACGCCTGCCAACTGCCAGCCCTTGTATTTTGTTTGTCGTGCGCTCATGTTGTCAGGAACGTCCCACCTCAGGGGCGATGCCACGTGGCCAGGACGTATGTCACACCATACCGCAACTGATACCAGACCTGGAGAAGGAAACCAAAACCCACCAAGGCGCACACAGAAATGCCAAACTTGACGTACAAGAGCTATTTTCTGGCCCATGCATTCCCAGACAGCCTTACAATGCCCATGCAAGGCTCTGTGCAAGGATACAACATCACGTAAACGTGCATGATAGTCATTGAAAGAGTTTGAGATGGCCTGATAAGAATGCATACGAGTAAGACGGCCTCGTAGGTGTGAAGATGTGGCTGCACGTGTAGGGTATGGCTGTAAATGTAGGGTTGTGCGCCGGATGCAGATTTCAAACTATCTACCCATAGAATACATAGATCCACCTGTAGTAGCGTAGATGTAGATTATGGGCAGTTCTGCTGTTGCACCATCTACCACTCCGTCTTTAGGTGATTCTTCCAACATGTGTTGAAGGCAAGGGTCCAAGGGGACACAACACAAGCAGCACGCATATTTGCTGTTTCTGTACATCATGCGTCGTACATGCAGTGCGGCACCATGCGGCACATGTCACATGCAGTGTGGTGCCATGCGGCACATGTACATGTCACATGCCAGCGCGGTGCCATGCGGCACATGTCACATGCAGTGCGGTGCCATGCGGCACATGTACATGTCACATACCAGTAGCGTTAGACAGCCACAGAAAAGCAGCCAAACAAGCGCACAAGTCATCGCATGGCTTGTATCTAGAGGTATGAGCAGGAAGAACCGCTCAGGAACCTTAGTCCTGAGGTAACCATCAAGCAAGCAAGACTTAGCAAGGGACGTATCCATTCGGCACGCCTCTTCAGCTCTAAATGCGGCCGTAGCTTAGGCACATGTAATTCAATGTATAGAATCTGGGATATTCAAACGATGGTGATCTGCAGGCCATCGGAAAGCAATTGATACCACTGCCAGTCTCGATCTGCTGAGATGGTGGATTGTGAACGATATGGGGGCCCAGACAATAAACACAGGGTGGGTGTTCAACAATATGGGGGGCCATAACAGGGTGGGTGGGAAACTAAGGTTCATCAAGGCAAAAACAATGTGGTTTGGGCGTTCAGGCATCGGTGTTTGCCTCAAGTTGCAACCGTGATCGCCTTCTAATCGGAAGCCTGTGGCAGGGTTGCATCTCGCCATTAGGAGCTAACCGGCAGCCTTTGGTAAAGGAACTGGGTCTCATAGCACCGCCCGCCTCAAGCATTGCCATGACTTCGTCTGAATCCGAAGGTCGTACGTGCAGCGACCCTGGCATGATGGCATCGGTGTACGACCACGAAACATTGCCGACGCTTGCCCTGCCCGGGACTCGCGTCAAACTGGGAAGGCAGGAACTGGTTTCGCTGCTTAAGGTGGCCACGGTGACTGACGGTCTTCTGCCTCCTGCGTCGAAATCGACGGTACTGCTGCGACGGCTTGCCATGGGACTTGGCATATACAGCTGGTCACCGTGACTAAGGCTGCGGGTTGATGCGAGTTCAGGCGAGGGTTGTAAATCCGTACAAGCGGAGGCACGCCGAATAGGACGAGAGGCACACAGCAAGCTGGTGGTGGCATTGCGATGCACTCTGCCTACAGCAGCAGGATGAGGCGAAGCACGTCCACAAGCATTAGCTTTCAGATCACAACAAGGTGAATATGAACTTGCAAGTCATGTGGGAAACTCTCATATTGGCGAAGAGTTCAGTTTTGATCACTACAACGCACATGCACATGGCAAGGTGCGTAACCTGTGAAAACTAAGTGACACGTGTGACGCGCGCACCTTTTCTCGCGGTAGGCACAGGATGTAACTCATCGATCTTGCACGCATGCTCGTTCCACTGCACTGAACGAGCAGTCGGTCTGTGAACAGTCGCCCCCTCGCCCATTGCATTGCAAAGCGACGTTCCGCAATTGGAATCATGCTGGCGGGGTTGGCCAACTGGGCTGTCTGGAGCCTGGTGCAACACTGCCATATCGGCAGCGGAATGCGACCGAGCAGTGCCAGTGACCCGTCCCATTAGACTGCCTGGCCGGCTGAGAGTGGGACTGCCTGAAGGCGGATGAGGCATTTGCTGCCTAGACGCGGACAAATCCGCACATGTGGATGCGCGCCGAATTGGACGCCGTGAGCACAGTGCACCTGCGCCAGGGTCTGCCGTCAAGCAGACGGGCCGCGCGTCTTGCAAATTCTTTCGCGAGGCACACCTAGCTGCGACTTGCTCATCGTCAAAATACTCGTCCGCAGCTGCACCAAAGGAAGAATTGCTCGCTTGAGACACTTGCTGTTGCTGCAGGCAGGCTGACGCTGTTTGCATGATGCTAGACAGGCTGCCTTTGCTCTGCTCGTGAACCCGAACCGATGATCGCCTTGGCCGCAGCGAGTTGAGATCCGACACAGTTGAGCTGCGTCGAGGGGCGCCTGCGCAGATACAGAGCAGAAAAGCTAATTTGTCATCGAACCGCAGCAACCCAAATTAGTGGCTACCTTTGAGCAGCCGACGGTAGTATCAGGCAGTTCGCAACCCCAAATTTCCCTGCCATGCATGTACGCTTGAACCTTCCGAACCTGGCAGGTGCTCTGACCTTTGCTCTGTGAGAAACTCTGAGCGAAATAGTCACGTTCTTCCTGCTCTTCAAGTTCGAAGGGACTGGGCGGCTCAGGGATTTGCGCGCTCTTGCGCCGTGGGTTAGAAACCGACTTGGGGCGTGGAACAACACCAATCGCCTCCAGGGAGTCCAACGCAAGGTCTCCCTGCGCAAGCAAGCACACCTAAGTACTGTTGCAGAATTAGGACTCCCTGCCTGCATGAATGCATGTGTGTTTACGGTGTAATCTCGAGATGTACAATCAGTAATATAATGAAGGAAACGTACACTCATACCTGTGCATGGTATGACAATGACAGTGACATGGGCGTGGAGTAACCGTGGCACGGGAAAATGCAGACCCTGTCTGGCTTCACGGTGTTACTGTTGGTAAAAGTGGGCGCATGTTCACCGATGCACCCTACGCTGTTCCCCTGGCCTAATGTGATTTTTCAAACCGCACGGGATCCCCGTTGTGTCTTGCTGGCCTGTCGTAACTTGCAGGATGTAAGGCAACCCCGCTGTCCGTGGCACATCGTTCGTGGCGTCGTGCTATGTGCAGACGTCTGGCTTGCAGCCATCGCACTGTTACGGTAATGATCGTGTGTGTTCCTGTTCTCTCCAGCCATGTGTGGTCACGGACGCATCAGTCTACGGTCATGAGTTTTCCAGACGAGTCACATGGCCAGTGCTTGGGCTGCACGGCCTCATTCAAATGTGCGCTTCCTCACATTTGCTGTGAGGCATCAGCAGTACATGACTTGCTCACTTCTATGTCAGAACCGGCTGCATGCACCGCCTTTACATGGCCTCCTGCATGGCTGCTCTGTGGACGCGTTCACGGGTGGGTGTCAGGACCTTTTTCTGCCCACATGTGACTTGAAGGTCAATAAAAGTAGAAGTGCACGCCCCCGCCCGCCGTCTCCTCCCCAACCCCACCCTGGCCTGCCAGCCCTGTTGTAACTTGCAAAGTGCAATACTTGCAAAGGGCCTTCAGGTTCACCTGCCCGGTGGCTTGTCTGCATTGTTTCATATGACTGCTTGCTTCTTAGTAGCTCATCCCTATCTGCCTTGAGATATCAAGGGACTTTCGCTGTACAGTACACCTCGCCATGGCAGTCAAACCAGTAGTCAGCCTACCTTGAGTACCGCCTTCTCCACCACAGCATCCAGGCTCTGTCTGTAGTTCTCACGGTGAAGAAAGGATGGCGTGGCATTCAACTGCGATGCGCAGGCACATGCAGGCAGCAAGCAGCAGGTTTTGGATGACTGCATTTGGGTGGTCATCATGGTTCGTACTGTTGTGAAGACGCTTTCCTGCTCAGCAATTGATGAATTTTCTCTGCAACGTGGCCAAGGAACTTGGCTAAAGAAGCCGAAGCGGGAGAATGCGGCGGGTTGTGGTTTGGCATGACGCGAGCTGGCTGTAAGGCGAAAAGGTGATTGCACTCACCACAGAGACATGACCGTTCCTCTTGATGCTCTTTGCCGTGCGGAACTCTTTGTGACCTGTGACTCCAAAGAGCATGTCTTCGTCCCAGTCCGCCATCTACCCAGCAGGGGGTTGGTGGGCCGTTGCTATCAAGGTTGCGTCGGCCTCGCGATCAGGCAATTATTTTGGACTGCTACCAGCTGCTTGCTATTGCTATGACGCTTGGCTGCTAAAGTTGGGCAAAACTGTGCGTTGCCCATTAGATTTGGTCATCCGAGGTGTACGGCATGTGCTTGTACGACCGAGTCATCCAAAGACGACGGAGGCCAAATGTCATGGCCAGTTATACCAGTGCCTGTATGTGCGGATCACAATTCGAAAAAATGACGTCAACGGTTTTGCACTTTTTGTAAGAAACGATATTCGTGTTCTGGGGCTCTCCGCGCTCCCCCTGAATATCTGTGGTAATTTCCGAAAGTAGCATACAATCCCGCCGCAAGCAGCAAAGGCCGTGCAGTCCTTTCGCACACCCGTCAAGCTGGGACCACGCCAAGGATTGGATTATGGCAGACGATTGGGATGAAACTCAGCTCCTTGGCAATGCCAGTTCCAAGGGTTGCCGCAGCGCTGCGAGCTTCACTGAAGAGCAGCTCTCTGTGGTGAGCGATGAGATGCTACTGCACAGAACACCAAGGCAAAAGGCGCGGCTGTACAGAAGGTACCGCATGCATGCACCGGCGGGTTGCCCATCTTCTTGCACCCCTCCGTGCCTTGCAGCTGTCCTCGTCCTTCATGCTGCCTAAGCATAACGCACAGGCTGTCAACGACATGCTAGGGGCGTTGAGCTTCCAGGTAAGGCAAGCTAGATCCAGCTGGTGACAAAGCTGGTGACAAAGAGCAAGATTGCTTAACGTGGTTAGGAAGGCTGTGACAAGCACAACAACCATCTTTGCAAGGCCCATTTTCCAAACACTGGCGCAGCTATAGCCAGGCCTGCAAGTAAGCCCTGCCTGGAAAGCTGGATTATCCAAGCGTGGAAGCAGGTGCTCGTACAGCCAGACATTCATGCAGGTTCTGTCCCAGCCAGGCATTGTGCAGCTATCAGCACTGCCAAAGTTCGCACCTTCCTAGCCTCTAGTAACCGCAACTGATAGCAGCAGCAGCAAATCAGATGGGCAGACGAGCTTAGCGTTGGCATGGAGTGCTCATTGCAAGCGCAGTGGACCCACTGACGGCAGTGTCATGTGCTGCAATAACCTCATACTTTGCTTAGGGTGGTGAGGGTGACGTATGCAACTGTGAAAAAATGTGACATTGATTCCGTGCACTTCAACACAAGGTTGCTGTAGCCTCAGGCGTGCTTGTGCTGGAGTGCAATGCTGGTTTACTTAACTTTACTTATAGATCTGGGGGACATTTTCTCACCACACCTGCCTCTCACTACACTAGCAACCAGTGCCCACTCAATGTGGTGGCTTTACCAGGTGCATGCGGACCTCACAAAAGCAATCACCATGTGGTAATCCATGCCATCCTTGACATGTGCAGGCTGGACCGCGTGTCGACGGAAAGGACATGTCCACTTCGCCTGTACCGCGCCAATCGACTTCCCCCCTGTCCAGAGGACAATCCCACAGCTCTGGACTACACGATGAAGGTGCAGGTGAGATCGGGTAGGGTTGCTTGCTCGATTCACAGAATAGGTCTTGCAGCAACAATTGGATGCACGGCAGGGAGAGGGGAGGGGAGGGTTAGACAGTCCGTGACCAGGGCACAAAAAGTGCTTTGAAATGTCAACTTTTCCAGATCAGAAGCACCGCTGACAATTCCCCAGCCCATACTAAATACCGGCATGGTCAACTTGGTCAACCAGACACAACTGCAGAAGCCTTGAATTCGTTGTGGTTCAGCTGTAAAACAGAAATACTACAAAGGTCGAAGAAATGCCAAGAACCATCATCTCAGATGGACGAAAACTTTGGAGTGAAGCTCCTAACACCCTTGGTATGCATACAAGATGGTCAGAGGTGGTCACTCCTTGCTATGGCCATCTGTAGGAACGCCTACCTTCTGTGCACGGGAACAAATGTTGCATGGTAACGTGGGTGGCAAAGGCCGAGAGGGCCACAATTTGCATGACTAAGGATCGCAAGGATCGCAATTGTTGTCGAAGATCGGCTTGGGCCTTTGCAATACTCTGACGGCAGCTTATTATCGCAGGAGGTTGGTTTGGTGATGTTGATACAAACAGCTGTTGTTGACAGCCAGGGTGTGATGCTGGTCGTGGCTGTAGGTTCCCTTCGCCGAATCACAACTCCCTCCAGTCTCAAAGCGTCACAGCCGCGCCTTCCAAGATCCAACGTTCGCATGCACGAACAGGAAGCGCATGATTTGGCCGGCATCGTTCAAACAGCGTCAGCCTGTCTCAATCAGCAGCAGCCAGCGACAACGCACGCCGACTTTGTCGACGAACGCGCCCCTAGCATGCCGGATGCTTTTCGCGCCGCACACCACGGCCATGCACGCCAAACGGGCTTGTCCGCCGACGGCTCAGCGGCCAAACGAGCGCAGGCAGATGCCTCTGCCGCCTCAAAGCGACCGCAGCTTGTCAACCGAACTTACACCACAATGGGCCGGATGACCGCTGCCGTGCTTTGTTCATCCCGCCCCATTCTTCGTGCATCGAACTCCGTTCCGATGCCTCCGGACGAGCAGAGTGCCTCATACAGCGGTGACAGCACTCGTCACTCCCATAAATCACCTTGCCCGCCCACCGGACCACCGACAGCCAGTCCTCGCATGAGCCAGCCGGGCGCGACGCGGGTGACAAGCGATGGTGCTACGGCCAGGGCAACCCGGGGCATGAATGACGGTACCATGCCAACGGATCAGAATGGCAGCACCGGCGCATTGTCCGCTTCAACAAGAGGTACGCGAACAGCCAGTAGTGCTAAGGTCCATGATTTTGGCTGTGTGCTTATCTGGTATGCGCACCAACTCATGCTGAACTGCATGCACCAACTCATGCAGAAGTATGAGTGATTCTCCATCTGGTACCTTTACTAGGCAGATCCTACTTAGTAGGTGCCAGTTGATACAGTAAACGGCCTGAGCGAGACTGCTATTGTGCTTGTGTGTGGACACCTGTCTTTGTGGACTTGCATACTTGCCAGCCATTGCCATTTGCTGACCAAAACTGCCGCAACTAGCTCAACTGCCAAATGATATGTGCTCGCCTCGCATGAAAATCGCTGCTTCAAAACCTGGAACTGATTGTTAGGTTGGTGAACTGGTTTGATAGTCACTAGTCAGGCCCACCCGTCACATGTGTGTGTGTGTGTGTGTGTGTGTGTGTGTGTGTGCTAGCTTGATTAGTTGTCACTATCCAGGAGCCAGCTAACTGATTGTGCTAGCTGCTACAACGGCGTGCTGCACTTACTTGTCACCATTGATTTTCACCTGAATATCACATAGCACTGCACTAAACCTAACACACTGTTTTCTGTCTGCAGGCCGTGTGACGCTCACCGCCAGTCTGAGCCTTCCAAACATCACCCGCTCCACCCACCGCCTGAACCCCTTCACCTCTCCCCTAGGTGCTGTGAACGAAAACGTAGAAACGGCTGCAACGGCCAGCAGTGAGCGTGCATACCTTTCTAGCCAACGCTTCAGCCAAAACGGCAGCAAAGGAGTGACCTTGTCCGCAGGGAGTGAGAACAGCGATGCAAGTCCGTTTCTATCAGCAGGTCGAGGGCAGGACAGGCGAACCGATGCCCAGCCTAGGCCGCAAAGCGTGGCGGGTGGCAGCATCACCCCAAGAATGAGCAACAACAACACCGTCTGGTCGTGCCAGACAGACACCCTGCAGGGGCTGGTGCTCCCGCCGCCAAGGCCTCGATTCTCGGACATGGGTGGTTTAGAGTCAGGTCGAGCTTACAGTAGCTCTTACAGGCAGATGCCTAGCAGCGAAATGAACCCGCATCGGTTGTCGTTGGCTGGACGTCTGTCGCAGCAGACGTCGCTGCAGCTGCGCCCGAGCCTAAACAGCAATGGCGGGTTGAGCAGGTTAACCCAAGGAGCAGCAGCAGTGGGAGCTTCAGTGGTGGTAGGGGTGTGACCCTTGCTTAGCAGACGTGAAATAGAGAAATAATATTGCAAACCAGTCAACGGTTTGCGGAGTATCTTATAGACCGCATCTCCCATGCGGCTGGTCACACCAGGGCCTAACTGACAAAAAACCGCCAAGAAGAACGCATCGTCCGAGGCGCGAACTGGTATCGTTGTGGCGACTCAGAGTGATGACATGCCTACCTTGTTTTAGACGGAGGTCTCTCTTGCCTGGTGGGCTTCTGCACAGTCACACATGCATGGAGATGCAGGACTGCAGTGCATGGAGTGAGAAAGAGAGGGTGGGGGAGAGCGAAAACGGCTTGTTATACTTCTAGAACTTCAGGAACTGTCAACAGCTTGCAAGACTGTCGCCTGTCTAAGCGTGATGGTCATTAGCACTTTTGTATCTATTTTTGTATCTATTTAGGAAGTTGCTTCTCAACCTTCACTTTGCTTTGATCGTTTAACCTCGACCCTCCATCTACTCATACTTGTTGTTGCATAGTTGTTTTCGTGGTATCCTGCTATCATGCCTGAAATCGATGATGGCAGACCTGCACGACCAAATCCATCATGGGTAAAAGTTATGGACTTTTCAGGACATTTGTGACGGCCACTTTCGAGCATTTTCTCAGAAGAAGGTACCCACCTTATTCATAGAAGCGGAATTGGCAAGACTGGGGAGTGAGGGTTTAATGGCTCGTTACCACCACAGTGTCCTGAGTGACATGAGGGCGGGGTGTGGCTTCCTGTTGGTGGAGGATTGGCCGCAACTGCAACATAATCGCCGTTCATCAGAACACTAGGTTTATCTGAGAAATCACCGGCAAGTGGCTGCGACGTTGTTTAACACTTCAACGCACTAGTGACACAAGGACAGGATGTCTTGCTCATGCCCTTTCATACGAACACCTTTCTTCTGTGCTATTGTGTGGCTTCAAAGTCAAACCTCCAAAGCCAAGTTAGCAGTTATCCTAACAGGCCCATCTGGTCAGCAGTGAAGAGACCCTGGCGATGAGGTTGTGAGTCGCCCTCTTCTGGGCAACTGGGAATGCTGATGATCACTCAGGAAACGTCATGGCACAACGAGTAATGCAGGCGTCATGTTTCAGGGGGCACATCTAGGCATATTTGCAAGGGACTATCTGATGTCAGTTCATACTGGCCACTCAGGCGCTTCTGCTGCATTACAGAGCCCCCTTCAGCAGTCTCGTGTACGACTGCCTGGCGATTGAGGTTGAGCCAACTGCTGGTGATGAGCAGCCGCCTGGTTCCCATGGCACTGGTTCCCATGGCATCCGCATCTTATGCAGCGGTTGTTGCTCTGTCGCCTTGCTTGTTAGGATGTGTCTTCAATCATGCAGTAGTTGCAATCATGCAGTGGTTGCTCCAGCTTTGGGCCAGCGTGCCCCAGACCCACTCCACTATGATTAGCTCCAGTTGCTTTATGTAACGATCAGCACAGCGTTGGCAACGGCCCAGCTCACGTATGCGTTACTATTACGAGACACTATACCGATGACGGGACTCATGAGGTTCGAGTCCTCACACGACATATGCCCTAGTCGTGCGTCATCACCATGTTTTTTGCTACTGACGTATCACTTTAACAAGAACTTCAGCAGCTGCGTTGACAATAGTCACAGGGCAAGGGCAAGGACAGCAGGGGTTAGTACCACATTGGGTTATAACCGTTATTGGGTTATAACCGTTATTGGGTTATAACCGTTCAGCCATTCTGTACCCCTTGTACAGAACGGAGCAGGTACAAGAGTGAAGGTTGGCCCTTCAAAACAGGATTACATGAGAGCGGACACCGTCTGGGCATAGCGTCATGAGCAAGGACGGCGTAACAAACCAACTGTACCAAGCAAGACGATCAGACTAAATCACCGCCACAATTCAAAAAGCACCTGAAGAGCTCATAAGCAGGCGGGGCTTGTACCACTGCCATCACCACAGCGCAGCGCTGTGTACAATTGTATCTGTTGGCAATTTAGTTCATTACGGTACACAATGGTGTGTCAGAGGCTTTGACATCGCACACACAAGTTTTGGGACCTGCGAAAAGTCTAGATGACCAGCAGCAAGACGGAGGGAATGACAAGCCAAAAGAGGCTTGACAACAAAAGAGGCCTAAACTGGGTGCTGGTCTGGAGCAGCCTCATGGAGAAGTACTGTACTGGCTCTTTCCGCCAGCTTTGTTGAAGCATCTTGACAGCCTGCTCAACAAACCGGTAAATCACTTGCCGTACTTGAGATTACAACAAGGATTGCACAGCATGATCATCGTACCCGTAATGTTGGTCGGGGTCGCATGGTCGTAATGTTGGTCGGGGTCGCTAAATTCAAAGTCATGGAAGCGTTAAAGCTTACGATGGGTCACGTGAGTCAAGCGACCCAACGAAGGGGCAACACGTAACTCCGGGCAACTTTCGCACCCAAGAAACGGTTGATGCAAAAAATTCATGCCTGCTGAGCAATGCAACGCTAGGCCGATTAATACGCACAAAGTCCATACAGTGCGTTTAGAAAAGCCTGCCAGTGTCCTTGGCGGCGTCGTCAATGCACCACCTTGCTGCAAATGAAACACATTTTGCTATACCTGTAGCCCACCCATAAGAGCAGCAGCCATAGGCGACGGTCAGATACTCAATGGCTGATTGGAACGACTGGGAGGACATCCGACTTAATGAGCGGCTCAATGAACGATTCGTGCACGATGGCGCCAGAGAATTGCACGCAGCCATTCATCGCGACCAGCATAAAGTGGTAAGCGATTGGCCTGCGATTGAAATGTGCCATCCGTATTTCTTGGACCCGTACTCGCCTGCACGTCCACGTTCATGCAGCACTTGAGCACATGTGCACGTATGCAGCACTTGTTCGACATGTGCACTGTCTTTGCCTTGTGCAGCTGCATGCGACTCCTTCTTTCTTCCAGAGGTTGACGAGGCCAGACCATGCATTATTGGTACCTGCTGAGGTGAGGTCAAGAATTCAGGGGGTGTGCATTTCACAATCATGGGGAAGCTAGGGGGGAGGGTGGGAGGTTGGCGAACTGTGAGGGGGCGAGGGGGTGGCGAACTGTGAGGGGGCCTGTAGGCACAAATCACCGGACATGGTGGGTGTGGCGAACTGTGAGGCGCGCTCACCTGCCACGGCCTACTTGGCAGCCGTGTTGGCCACCACCTTCGCAGCCTTGCAGGCACGGGTGTAAGCCCTGGTGTGGCAGTCCCCCCACACGCCTGAGAACCGTTATCTGAGGATTTTCCATGGGGGTCATTGGCAGAGATCAAGTTGGCTGACAATGGTACTGTTTGATTCAGTCCAAGTCAACCAAACTCAGTAACAAATCAATCGACAAAACAAATACCCGACCGATGGGCACGAGATCCTATGGTCAAGGCACAGTTGAGAGACAACGCATGCAAGCTTGAGTGAATCCATGCAGGAAACGTTGCTCAAGCTCCACGCTATCCAATCAGACGTGCGTGTCATCATGGATGTTGCTGTGCTAAGCCTGGCGCAGTAATGATACAATACAAGACCAGTCAATGTTGACAAAGCTTCATGCCAATCAGTTTTATCGTTCAGTTTTGCCGTTCAAACAACGATGTTTACAAGACAGGAACAACCATGCGGCCGGGGAAGGCAGGCACCTGGCCAGCATCTTTTGCTCCAACATCATGGGTTATACCCATGCCTTGCGACAGGCTAGCCACAGTGTTTGCTGCATGCAAGTCTGCATGTGAATGACACCCGGCATGCACTCCTTTGTTTGTGGGAGAAGCTTACATTTCGTTGGGGTGCACGCGCCGCCTTACATTGTCTTTGCGTGCTGCTTGGCTGGACAGTGCTGCCTTGGCACAATATGAAGATCCACTTGTCAAGTGATGATTCAAGCTGGCCTTAAGGCAAACGTCCGCTGCTATCTTTGCCCTGTGCATGGCTGGTCCACACTCATTGCATGCACTGTTTTACTTCTGAACCAACTCTATCAATTAGTACAACATGTGCATTAGTTCAACACTCTCGTACGCAACACCCTGCGAAGCCCGTCTTCCTGATCTGCACGTTACATGCAGAGCAAGTCACAAGCCTTGTGCTGCCATGTGCACCTTCCGTATTGTGTCCATGCATGCGATAGTGCCATGTGATAGTACCATGTGATAGCGTGCACTACAGTACCGTACACTTTTGTTCCCACGTGCATCTTCTGCCGCCCTCGTGCTGCCATGTGCATCTGCCCATGCTTTTGTGTTCATGCAGGAGGAGTGCCATGCGCCAGAGGCTCCGACCTTGCGCACGCCACTGCAACGCCGCAAGTCGGTTTCCCTACCCTCTGGAGGCCCCCCCTTGCGTACCAGGCAAGACAACGAAGAGCAGGAGGAACGGTGCTACTTCTCGCAGCCTCTGGAACGGATAAAGGGTGAGACACGCTGGGTACACCTGTACAACTACCAGTGGTACTACGTTGTTACAGTAGATGCAGGCTGGTACAGTAACTACCAGATGGGGGTACATGGCTTGTGTGCAGAGACCGTTAGCTGCCCTTGACTGCCCAAGTAATTGTACAAGACCATTCACACTGAATGCTGTTGTCGTGTTGTATGGATCAAAAAGTGTTTGGTCCACCTGCCATTCATCCATTCCATCCCACTTTTGCTCCCCCTGCAGCTGCTCCTCGCCGCAGCGCAACTACTTCCAACCTCCACCCCTTGCGAGCCGCAGCACGACCTGCCGTTCGGTTACACGAGCAAGAGAGAGAAGACCTCTCTTGCTTGGTAAGCGCTGCATCAGCCTGCATGAGAGCTGGCCAAGCCTCTGCACACCTGATGAGGTCCGACGACTCTCGTCATGTGAAGAACACAATCCGAGAGTCGTCGTCGCCTGGCATTGCCGCAGCGGTTGACTTGGCATTACCGGCTGGTCCACGTGGCAGCCAAGCTTTGCGGGGAACGGACTCGCTCAGCAGCCCCCTGGGCTTTTACCGCTTGAGCCAAACGGTCACGGCAGCTGGGCCCGAGTCATCGCCCAGCCCAGGCATGGCGGACAACGAAGTGATGCGTGTGCCTGAGAACAAGATCTACTCTGTTGGCCGCATGACCTCGCTAGCTGCGATAGATTCCGACAGGACAAATGCCAATGCACCACCACCCGCGGCTCGTGGCGTGCAGTGGCAGGAAGGACTTCTGGATGTGCCAATGAAAGGTGTGTGGCAGCAAACCACGAAATAACGACGTATTCGCTTAGTGAGCTCCGTACCAGAAGGTTGTTGATGTTTGCTTGCCTAGCCAATTCAAGCTTGTCCTGTCACGTCTTTGTTACTTTTTTTACTTTTTTCACCTTTGTCACTGCAGGTAGAGTTTACCGCAACGTGACGACGGGCGCGCTCTGCTCGTCTCGTCCCATAGTCCGTTCCTCCACATGCCCAGATTCCTCCCTGCTGCGCGGCACTTCGGGCAACGCGTCCATCCAGAGCGAAGACAGCAGCGAGGTATCCTACCTACCCAGCCCCATGGCTAGCCGGCGATCGAGTCAGACCAGTGTGAAGAAGGCCGTCCATCCAACCATCAGTAACGAATATCTCGACGCTAGTGTGCTCGCACTGGGCCGCAGACAAGACAAGAACGACCGGGCCAGTCGACTTCCTATCCTGGCTAAGGAGCCGGCTAGCTTTATGGACGGCAGCTTCGGAAGCGACTCCTGGTCGTGCCTAACAGACGCTTTGGTCCACACTACACCAATTGAAGGCGGCAGTGGTGCATCCTACAGGCGCATGGCGTGTAGTGATGTGCAACCTCAGTCGATGCGCAGATTGCCGGCACGTCGCTGCTCGCAGCACCACCTCGGTCACAGTAGCAGCAGCGGCGCCGATGCTAGTCTTCAGCCTTCCCGCCTCGCCTCCACAGGGTTCTGAACAAAAGCGCGGCTGCTGCTTGATAAGTATGGACCAGCTTGCGGCGGTGCACTCATCAAAGCAGTGCTGAAGATTTCTACGCTCAACTTTGTAGTACCCTGCAAGGATGTCTTGGTTTTGTGGTTTGGTGACACCGCTTTGGAACCTGGTCGCTGGTTCTCATTCATTCCAATGCAAGGAGGCCGCCGGAGGCCCCTGGATGCAATTCAGACAGGCCCCTAGTATGGCATCTCGATCTCAAGGGTATACAATGTATACAGGGTAATAGCACCCCAAGGTATTTGCAATCAAGGGTACTTGCATTCAAGGGTATATGCATCTTGAGGGTGCAGCGAATAAAAGCCAGAGTACATGCACTTATGGGCAAGACTGATATGAGTCTGTGTCTCAACGTATACGCATCTGTAGCACTTGTTGTATGACCTGAGTGAATGCGCTCAACATGATCATATCGTTTGGTGGTACTGCTTCGGGACCTGATTGCTGGTTCCGACGGTTCAGACAAGTGCATAATGGACAACTTCACACCTCTTCATCATTCAAGACGATGATCCAAGGCACACTGGGTTTGATTTGTACTAATCACGGTGACGGTTGCAGTGCCTCCCTCTCTTTCACATAATGCCACTGATGATTGAATCTGTTTTCGCCAATCTGGTTGCACTTTCGGGACAGGGGGTTGATTATGCCGGCATGTTAGTAAGTATCAACGGTAATGCCGCTGCCGTGTGATGCCTTGTTTGATTTGGCAGGACCGACCAAAGCCCGTGATCACTCAACTTATCATAATGCTAACTGGGCTAGGCTGCAACACAGTCGCTATAAGTGTTGCCGGTCTATGACTGGCTTGCTAACGCTCGCGCCCTGTGCATGTGGGCCATCCCGCCATGGTTTCTATTTCTACGGGTGACTTATATTCCTACTAGCGGTTATGAAGAAATGTTGTTGGTCGATGAATACTCGGCAAGTTTGCCTGTGGTTTTGGGTTGCCTCACCAGCAATGCACTGCGCGATGGTGAGCTGGCAGAGCAACTGACTTCACTGCAGCTGACGTACCCTGGCCATGCACTGATCCTGACGTACCATGGCCATGCACTGATCCTGACGTATCATGGCCATGCACTGATCCTGACGTACCAT
>QAXH01006401.1:0-12352 GCA_004335635.1 Chloromonas sp. AAM2 | reverse complement strand
GCACTGATCCTGACGTACCATGGCCATGCACTGATCCTGACGTATCATGGCCATGCACTGATCCTGACGTATCATGGCGGCGTATCTTGCTCTCGCCCGCTTTCCTGGCGTCTCCTGACGTGTTAGAATTCGACCCTCAACTATAGTATCCAGCTAGGGTCTGGAGAACCTGTCTTTGTCATTACCTACTCTTTTGAACGATCGTAACTTGTATCATATCCAACGGCCAAAAAAGAAACTGCCTGGTACGCAATCTCCACAAGTTTACATGGTGGGTCACCTGAATGCCGTCAGCAATACTGAAAACACCTCAAACACACGTTATGTTCACATGTTCAAGCAGGCAAGCAACTCCAACCCAATGCGCTCAGTGCACATCTAAGTGCACGCCATCCCTTACAGCACCTCACAATCGTCATGCATACCCCATTTCACCAGCAAGGTCTTGCGCTCCTCTGCTGATGCTGAGAGACGTGCGCTGCAAGGGGAGGTGTGCACTTCCTTCACTTTCATGTTCATCTTGCAGATTAAGACGTCGCCCTCGTTATGTCTCCGTCAAGCACGATGCAGCTGCTATTCATACCGTTGGCGTAGCCCCTTATGTAGCGATTGAGCGTCTTGTTGCTTGTTCGAAAGTATGACAGCGCTCGTTCGATGCCACTGCTCTTCAAATCATCAAGGCTCTTGATGATGCTGTTTCGAAATACTTGTTCACCACGTTCCAGATGTCTTGTTGTGTTTGACACAACCAGATCTCCTCCTCTATCTCCCTCAGCGACTGTCGTTGGTCCTCTCGGATTCGTTTGTTTATGCTCAAATTCAGGACGTTTGGGAACATCTCATGGTGGACTAGGATTCGTGCTTTTCTCAGCGGTGTGATCGTGTCGTTGATAGCTGGGAGCTGGTTCGGATCTCCGGTAGCGATACAGGTGATCTCTGGGTGTCTTGCCATAAACTTCCAAATCTTTAAGAGCTTCCCGTACTGCAACAACATGATCTCATCGAACACCAAGCACTTGATACCTGTCATATCATATGGAGTTTTACTCTGTGTTCCATCAATGCCCGCACCAGCCCATCTGTGGTAAATGATTGCCTTGACCTGAACGTTGGATCGCTGCTGGTATTCTCATCTGACGTTCCTAGCCTGGGCATTGTAGGGAGTTACCACCAAGACTTGGTCCACACCAAAAGTAGGCAAGGCATAGATTGAAAGCGCAGCATGACTTTTGCCACATCCCGGAGGGCATAGTAAGATGGTACGGCTCTTGATTTTCGCTCTGATCTTTTCAGGGTTGTATTCATTCTCGACCGTAATGATTTGTTTGCAATCGGGTCTTTGGAGCGAGGGTATAACAGCAGTCTCCATCAACAAGCGCTGGATGGGACTGCATCCTGGGTGCTTATGCTCAAGCCTCACCCCACCAAGCTTCTCCCCCATCAAAGCTTGTACGGCGGGAGGAAGTCACTGCTTCTCTCTAGCGCAGTGCATGCCCGCATGACATCCAATCTGGCCATACTCAGATCTCCCTGGTGGGCCTGAATCCATCTTCTATATCGACCTGATGTCGTTTGTTGTCAGTGAAGCATCCCTCACACGGTTGAAACATGATTGCGTGATGCTTGTTCCTGAACATCTTGGCGTCGTCCTCATTCTTGAACATGTTCATATGGTTGGCTTGTTTGCCTTCTTGCCACATTTGCCGACAGCTTGGTTTGAAATGCCCTTCCGAAGAAACATATCCATGAGATTGTATTGGTCACTCTTGAATAACTCCTTTAGTAGTCTCGGTAACTGATCGTTTGGACGCAGAAGCAGCTCGAGTTGGGCTACTACCTCCATGTGAATGTCATAGCAGCGAACGTTGTAGCCGTTGTAGCTGATGAGCTCCACTGCTTCAAACCCGTACATAAGTGTAACACCCTTGGAGTAGACTGGATGTTCAGATAAGATTCGCACCAAGTACAAACAACCGCTTCTGATGGGCTCGCCGGTAGTATAAGGTTTGAAGTCATCAAAGGGTGTGACGCAGGGGAGGTAAGAAGCTTTTGAAAGACACGAAGCGTAGTGCTTGACAAAGTCTACAGACTGGATGTTGATGCATTGTGTAGTCACCAGACGGAATATTGACTCCAAACTGATCAAATATCTTGGTCACAGATGGCGACATCCTTGAGAGGGTGTATTTGTTCATAAGCAGGCACTGCATGTTGTTTGAAGTTTGCTTGTACAGCTTGTACTCTTCTAGAGACTTCATCCTATACTCAATCATGCCCCTTATCATGCATCCGGCAGTGATACGGATCACAAAATGTTCCTTGGTTGGTGAAGATACATTGGGAAAGTTAAATGCCACGGGGTTTACACTCGATGGCATAACAACCTCTGGGTTTATGCCGTGCGGATGGAAGATATCTCTGAGCAAGCCCTTCAGGGGCTGGTTGTATACTATGTTAACTGATGTCATCCCTTGCTCTGCACTATCTTGCATGACTTGTAACAGTTCTCGAGGGTCATTAGCAAGCCTGTGATTGTCCAGATCACTGT
Source organism: Chloromonas sp. AAM2 (assembly GCA_004335635.1). Classification (NCBI taxonomy): domain Eukaryota; kingdom Viridiplantae; phylum Chlorophyta; class Chlorophyceae; order Chlamydomonadales; family Chlamydomonadaceae; genus Chloromonas; species Chloromonas sp. AAM2. The sequence continues at coordinate 9,804 of QAXH01006401.1, read as the reverse complement.
TGCTCAAAGGTCTTGGGATGTGGATGTTTGGATATGGCTTGTGTTCGTTCCCTCCTTCGAAGTGCTCACTGCACAGGCTGATGTTCAGCACTGCATTGCAGTTGTGGTGCCCACCCATCTGCATGGCAAGACTTCAGCACCTGCCCATTGCATGGTGAATCTTTGCCCACTGCACGGACAGATCTGTGGTACAGTAATGATGACTCCATCTGATTCTAGGGAGTTTCAACCAAGAGAACCATCCTGCACATTCTCATGAAATGCAAACCAATCAGTTGTTCTAGCTGCAGAGGCTGGGATATGACCTGTGCAAGCTTCTGCTGGAAGAAAGGCCATCCTGTACTTGCTGGTGTTTGCATCAACAGCCAAGCACTGTTGTGCACTTCATGGAGTGATTTGAGTAACCCACCCACTGCATGGAGAGAAACAGTACCCGCCCACTGCACGGCGTGATGTCACTGCACGGACCAATTGCGATGGCATGACAAAGCTCTGACTGTGTGAGAAGTTTTCGTCTTCATTTAATGACTATCTGTGTTGCCCCACTACATGGAGAGATTCCCTCTGTATAGAGTGGTAGTCCGTGATTTCCCCAGTCCATCAAGAGATTGCATGATAACCCCACTACATGGAGAGTTTCCCCAGGCCCTATACTGATTTTAGTACCTGCCCGCTGCGTGGACCGATTTGCAAGACCAGCCTGATCCTCTGATTCTGTGGGGAGTTTCCCTCTGCATGGGGTGGTAGTCCGTAAACCACTCCATTGAGTGATTTCATTATCACCCCACTACATGAAGAGTTCCCCCAACCCCACTACTGACTCACGTTAATGACTCAATGATGTGCAAATGCTGCATTACAAGGAGGGAGTGCACACCAGGAAGTGCACGTCCAAACGCAGATTGTGAAAATTTCTCCTCTCCAAGCTGCGTGGTGCACGTGGCCCAGTATTTTGCAACAGTAAGGTTGATTATTGACTGGCAGTCTCGTGTTCGCAAGCGGCATATTGGCATTGCTTTCGATCAAAGACCCTGACCTAGCCCTGGCCTGGAGCGCCCAGACAACAGACTAAAGCAAGGCGGGCAACAAAGAACGCATCACCTAGATAATGCATTTCCAGCCAATGCTCTTATCCGGGGAAAATAAGGGCGAAGGACAGGGCATAGTTGTGGCGAGTTGTGGTAAAAGATGAGAGGGTGACATGTTACTTTGTGAGGGTCACAGGAGTAGGGTGGGTGACCTCACGTGGCCACACCCTCGCTTGTTGCCCTCACCTTCCAGGCAGGTACGGCATACCCACTGACCGGAGTGCCATCAGCTGTGCAGCAGTGCAAAAATGCTTGGAGCGGGCGGCACCATGGATCAGCTGAAGTCGAAGTTGCTTTCTAAGCTAAAGGAGACCAAGTTCATGAAGGTGGGGCAAGTTAGTGCATTACTTTGCCAGGTTTCACGACCCGTACGTGATTGCAAGTTCGTCATGAGCACATTGCATCGGATGTCGAGGGATGGCTCAAGGGTTTTTAAGCCTACCTCCTTCCTCTTCGATTCGTTTTTGTAGGAATTGCGAGAGTATGACAGCCTCATCAAGTCTATCGGAGAATGTAAGAGCAAATCCGAGGAGGACAGGATCATTTTGTCAGAGATCGAGACGCTCAAGCAGCGTCTCAGTGACCCCAAAATCGACAAGACACGGGGCCGAGAGTACATGGTTCGGCTGATTTACTGTGAGATGCTGGGCCATGATACCAGCTGGGCTTACGTGAAGGCCGTGCAGTTCGCAAGCGAGCCCAACATCCTGACCAAGAAGGTAGGCAAAACCCTGGTTGTGAAAACATGCCATGCTCGCTATTGCTCATGACAGCATGCACTGCTGAAGGTAGCTGCCACCTAGCCAGGTTATCTAGTACCATGGCATTCTTTGTTTTCCAGGGGTTGCATGTTGGCACATTGGCTGCACTGTTGTTCTCCAAAGGCTGTTGCATTTTGCTGTTGACTACACCTTGCAGGCTGCCTACCTTGCTCTGACTCAGTTTTTCGACCAGAATCACGAGCTGGTGCTGCTGCTGGTCAACACGTTGCTCAGCGACCTCAAGAGTGACAACTTCATCAATGGTGTGCAGCGCATGCACAACTTGGCAGCAGGGCACAGGCACCTCACAGCCAGGCAGTATCAAATGGTTTGAACTCACTGGGCGCATGCAAACTGGCAGGGACATCACTGGCATGACATTGCATGCATGTAGGTAACCACTAAAGGGATACAGGCATGTGTAGCATTCATGCGGCCGGGGCAGAGCGCACGCAGCATGCAAGTTGGCTTCACATGGAGCCCCAGGGCTCCAATAGCACATGATTAGCAGTGTTCAACTATCATGCAGCTGGGCAGAGTGCATGCAGCATGCAGCCCAGGTGCCAACAGAGCCCATGGGTCAACATGACATGCAGACTGAGTAGCGGGCAGTACCGGGCAGTTGAGGTAGCGCACATGCAATGCGTGGCATCCAGCGGCGGCTTTCATGAGCAGCACATGCCCACCAGCATGCTATTTGTGGCAGCACGGTATGACAGCCAGCAGCACATGTCGTCCAGCAGCATGGTGAGGTACAGACGGTGAATGGCACACAGAGCAGCACATGATGGATAGCATGCAATTTGTGAACAAGCTTGGCAGCTTGGACGATGCATCAGCAGCATGGCGCAGTGCCAATGGCAGATGGAGTTTAGCTCTCTCAGTGCATGAAGCTCAGCAGCTTTTGCAGCGCAGTTGGCCAGTAGTTGTATTTGCAGCTTGTACAGCACATAACACAGGCAGCTTGGGCACCACGTGGCATGCAGCAGCATGGTGCACTCAACGGCGCGGTTGGCAGCACATGCAGAACCATGCACATGCTCAGTGACTCACTCGGCAGCCCATGCAAGGCAAAGCAGGTTTCGTGCAGCCCATATACATTGTGCGGCAGACCTTGCAGCTAATGCAGCTCAGGCAATGGCAGCCAGCAGCAAGGTGCAATCCACACGGTTCATGATCACTGGAGACAGGAGACCGAGACGGACGACAAAAACGGGCGATTGGCAGTCATTGGGCAGCCCATGCAGGTTATGCGCAACACCATGCAGCCAAGGCAGCTTGTGTAGCACATTCGTCTCAACAGCCGATGCAGCACACACGATGCACGTGTGGTGTGAACAGCATGCAGCATGGAGCATGTGGTAGCCAAAGGACCGCTGGCCATGTGTTCATTATATGTATGTTGAGCATTGCACAATGTCAAAGGGCTGGGCATGGACAGTCAGCCAGGGAGGAGGTTAGCTTCGTGATGATGTGTCGCCCAACATTTCTAGAGGGTGCACGTCTACAGGACAGCAAGGGAAAGCAGCACGTGTGCAGTGCAATGCACATCCAGTGTCGGACCATGGCCGTGACGCAAGCTTATGCCTGACCCATGCAAGCTGGTGTCTGACCCATGCAAGCTTGAGTTTGGCCCGAGCAAGCAGTTGATGCAGGCCATGCAACACGCCATTCGGTCTAAGCCATTCCCACAATGCGATAGGATCTACAGCGACTCGTCTTTCATCTAGTGCATGCCATGCACTGCACAACTGGCAGCCCATGCATTGGAGGGAAGGGACCATGCACCCGTTCAAGGCATTGCCTGTTTCTTTTGCTTTGCAGTCACCACTGCGCTTGTGGTGTGCACCAAGCTGATCGGCCCTGATCTGATCAATGCCGTTTACCCGCTGGTGGTTGATCGGTTGAAGCACCCCAAGGAGCACGTGAGGAAGAAGGCCATCATGGCCCTGCACAGGTGGGCGATCGAAGAGGGTGCATGGCCATGCTAGTCATCATCATCATTACATGGGACGTGTCGAACAAAAAACAGTAGCAGGTGGGCCTACGGATGCTCAAACGATTTCTTCTCGGCAAACGCTCCTGTCAGGTCTGCTTTCATGCTTTGTACACCATCACCGCATCAGGACCGTATTGGAAAGGCGCATGCGGTTGAGATTTGGCATCCGGGGGTCTGAGGTCTGGGAGGCACAGGCCTGGTTTAGTTCAGTTTATATAGGTGAAAGACAGGTCATTTGTCCTGGCAGGCTAGTCCTTGAAGCTCGAGAGATCACTTCATGCATCGTTCATCAGAATGATATCGCAGTCTTGGCAGGCTAGTCCTTGCAGCTTGAGAGATCACTTCATGCATCGTTTATCAGAATGATATCGCAGGCCTGGCACGCTAGTCCTTGCAGCTCGAGAGATCATTTCTTGCATCGTTCATCAGAATGATATTGCAGTCCTGGCAGGGCCCGCCACCCTGTTTGTTCGCTATGTATTCGCGTGGTCCTGCAGCACGTCACCGCCACGTCGCATTCGCAAGCTGCTTAGCACGGATGCGATGTGTTGGTTCCAAAGGCTCCCACGATGTAACCTGATCCACACCCTGTCAAGCACACATGTTCATCCATGAACTCTGTTCGTTTTTCCGTACCATGCAGGTTCCATCAGCTGGACCCCAAGAGGGAGGTGGCGCTGGCTGGCCTGGACATGGACAAGCACTTCCGCACCATGCTGTGTGACAAGGTGCGAAGAGATAGCAAGGCAAACTGGAAGACCTATCTAGAGATTGGTTCACATGCCAGGCTTCATGACCCTGATCTTGACCCATAACTCATCAGCATCGTGGTGGGGCTGGCTGGCAGGGGAAGCGTTGCTGTTGGCAGGGCGATGCGTGCGTACAACGCACATCGGAATTGTGTCTGGCAACTCAGGGACGAATGAACACTGTGAAGTCGATTGATATGAGACATAGGTGATTATGCGAGCCCGGCAGTCGCTGGCAGAGCAGGCAAGGCTTTACTAGCAGCCTTCCTGAACACGCTGAGTCTGTCCCGGGGCGCCTCAGCATCCTTGTCAATACCCAGCATGCCTCAAGCCACCACAAACTTCTGAAGGAACTGAACAGGGCATGTCACCATCCTGAAGACTGTTCGACAGCATGAAGTGACACTGTTCAAGCATTTGCTTCAGACACGCACGTCCATGTGTTTGGTGTTGTCAATTTCTAGAAACCGCCATGTCATTGTCACGTGCTCTGCAGGATCCCAGTGTGATGAGTGCAGCGTTGTGTGCGCTGCACGACGTGGTCAAGTGCGACCCCTTGCCATACAAGAACCTCATCCCTTCCTTCACCTCCATCCTCAAGCAGGTGGGCAAAGACAGTCAAGCAAGGAATGATCCGGGCTGAAGGTTTTTCACCAGCTCCTATCAAGCAAGGGATGTTCACGCTGAAGGCTCTTTACAAGCCCCTGGACTGCTTGCTCTGCAGCACTGAGCGAACAATTACGTAGTGGAGCAAGCAAACGTGGTGATGCCCATGACGCCACATGTCTTGTAATAATTTGCAGGTGTCAGAGCACCGCTTGCCCAAATCATATGACTACCACCGGTTTCCAGCGCCCTTCATCCAGGTGTGCTCATGAGAATCGTGTGTGTGCTCATGGGCATGAAGTGAAAGGTCTTTGTTTTGTAACGATGATGGCGATGGTTGGCGTGCTCTCCGCTGCCCACGCCGTGCCACACGACGTCCACATCACCTGCGGTTGGCACGACCACCGTTTGCGTCTGACGACAAACAATATATGTTGTAAGGCAGGATGCTTTGGCCAAATCCATAAATGCCCGTCTGACGACAAACCTGCGCATGGGCATGCCAACAGTGATTTAATTCGCAATCTTGGCGCAACTCAGGGGCAAATGAAGTCAGCAGGCACAATCAAGCAGGAGCCTGGTCAGAGCACCATGTCTCCTGCATGTCATATGAATACTATCATTCAAATTAAACTAAACTGCTTTACTACAGATTGAATTACCAAATTTTCATATTATACGGTTCTGGCCAACCCTGATATGATTCCCCTGCGCCCACGTGGTTATGGTGGCTGTGGCTGAAGCGGTGATTGTGGGTGCCACGTAATGATGATGCTGGTAAAGCAGTCGGCACGCGTGTCCATGCCTTCAGATCAAGCTGCTCAAGATCCTAGCCATCTTGGGCGCTGGGGACCGGGGGGCCAGCGAGAACATGTACACTGTTGTGCAGCAAACCCTGAGACGGGCCAACAGCACACACACAATAGGCAACGCAATCATCTTCGAGTGTGTCATCACCATCACCACCATCTTCCCAAACCCACACTTGCTGTCTGCTGGTGAGTACGCTTCGTGTTGCAGTGGCCGTGTATGCGGGTGATGAATGGTGGCTGAGTCAGGTTAGGGTTCTGGGTCGACCCACACTTGCTGTCTGCTGGCGGGTAAGGCTGACAGACTGAGATGCAGTTGGGTCATCTGTCCATGCACAACACGACAACCATGTACAACACGATTGTATGTGTTGTGTAGTATGTAGGCCAAGCGTGGCTGGCTAGCTGGTTGAGGTGCAGTAGGTGGTTGATGTACAGCTGGTGACCGGGCACGTTTATTTCATGCTTCACTGTGCTGGCATGGCATGATCAGATCCGGCATTGTGCGGGTCACCCTGACTTGGGAGTCATGTGGCTGCCTGCCTGTTTCTGAGCTTGCTTATCAAGCCAGGCTGCTTATTGCATATCCGCGCTGTGCCTCTCCTCCGCGTGCACTGCAGCTGCCGAGGCCGTGGCCGCCTTCCTGCGCTCCCCCAGCCACAACCTGCGCTACGTGGGCATTGACGCATTGGCAGGCATTGTCAAGATCAACCCACAGGCAGCACAGGTAAGAAGCGTGCGGTTTCTGTCCCTCGCGGGTTGTGACGAGGACTGAGAAAGCAGGCAGAACATGTGCCGATGACGATGAGGCAAAATGGTAGGGGCAACGTCCTGCAAAAGAACTGTGGGTGGTGGGCGCGTCCGTTGCATTGCCAGTGCGCCTTGGTAGCTGAGGGTACAGGTGACATTCGGATTTGAGTGGCGGCAACCGGCTGAACATCTGCATAGAACGGAATTCAAGGGAAGGCATCAAGAGTTATTTATGAGTACGGTGACAGAACAGAAACTGAGAGACACACAAATTAGGATAAAAGGAGGTCAGGGTGGGACTGGCAGGTGTGGATTGCTTGGCCATCTGTACATCACCAAGCTCAAGGCGGGATAATAAAACAAGCATAGGGCGACTGAGTCTGTTTTGGTCATCTTCTACTTATGACTTGGTTTGTGATGCGTACCAAGGCCTGTCATGCCATGTGCAATGACAAAGGCCCTTGCTATTTCCAGTGTGGATGTTCAGCTTGTTTGTCGGTTTCTCGTAGGTTTCCTGCACTTCATTTGCAACAACTTGAATTCAATCATCAACTCCTGCTTGTCAACGGCCAAGGCGCCTGTGTGCATGTGGGCTGTGTGGCAGGCGCCAGCTTCAAAACGTAAAATGTGCACAATGGAGACCGATGAACGTTGAACATGGGAGAACACTGTTTGCTATGCATGCTATGTCATGCCGCAGGAGCACCAGCTAGCGGTGGTGGACTGCCTGGAGGACCCGGATGACACACTCAAGCTCAAGACACTCGAGCTGCTGTACAAAATGACGAAGGTAAAATGGCATAGGGCAAAACCGGCAGCGATGCTTTTGATGAGAGCAAAACCGGCAAAAAGATTCATCCCTGGATGTTTTCGACCCTTCATTTCTGCTTTCATGCAAAGCATGGTAAAAACGATGTAATCCCTTGGTAATTGTTGTGTTTTGCTGTCTTCAGGCGAGCAATGTGGAGGTGATTGTCGAGCGCATGATCAGCTACCTGCGAACGGTGACTGACGAACACATCAAGCGGGACATCACACGCAAGGTAACGGCAAGAAACAAGCACAACAGAAGTTACGTTCAACACTAGGTAACGTGTGTGAGGGTGTGGTGATCAGGCAGGCAGTCAGAAGGAGGGTGTGGCTCTGGGATGGGCGATTGTTGGGGACAGTTGTCGTGCAGAAAAAGGGATTGCGAAAGGTTGACCCTAAAAACGAAGAGGGAATATGTTTACCAACACGATCATCATCATGTGGCATTCCTTGTCATCCTGATCACATGGCACGATATCTTGTTATCTGTTAGCCGTCGCATTGTTGTCCTTGTTGTCGATCGCAGGTGTCAGAGCTAGCAGAGCGGTATGCACCCTCCCCAGCTTGGTTCATCAAGGTGAGGACTAGACCTCTTGCTGAAGCTGCCAGGGCAGGGGCAGATGCGGCCAAGCAGGTTTGGATGAATAAATGAGGGGATGTATACCTCGTATATACATGTATACCTTGTGCATTCGATTCATGCCGGGACATGGTCTGGCTTGTGTATAACATACGGTTGGTGAATAAGAATTAAACGTGCACTGTACTCCGATCTCGCACCCCACCCGTTTTTTCTTGCCCTTGCTGAGCAGTCCTCCTGGAATGGTCAATCGAAACTCAATGTCAATGACAAATCTCACAATTTGCATTATCTAATCACACAATTTCGACGTATGACATACCGTTTATAAGCAGGTGGTGAGTGATGTGTGTGAGCTGGGCGGTGAGTGATGTGTGTGAGCAGGTGGTGAGTGATGTGTGTGAGCTGGGCGGTGACCACGTGGAGCCCGGTCTGGCGCACAGCCTCACGCGGCTCATAGCCGAACAGGACACGGAACTGCACAGGTGAGCGCTGAATCATCATCATCATCATCATCATCATAATCATAATCATCCACCGGAATCCAATACGCACCTCATGTTGAGAGGGACACAGAAGTGCACAGGTGTGGGCAGTTTGAGGAGTCAGGGTAAGACAGTTTGTGGACAGGTGTAAGTGGACAGCAAACACTATTGTTTGGGCATGAAACGTGAATGTGTGCATATTGTTTGCGCTTTCTCCTTCCTTTGATCCATCATGCGCGCTGTGCTCGCCTCTCACGTTTTGCTCTGTTGCTCAGGGCAGGTCAGGTCGCGCCCATTGGTTGCATGTCCTGCGACGGCTGCCCTGGTTTGAGCAGGTGTATGTGCATGCAAGGACGAAATGATGTGATGAGCCCATTTTAAACGCTGAAAGTGTGCATTTCGGCCATGCACATGTCAAGGGAAGAATAAGGTTGATGTGATGCATTCACAGTTTGTCAATTGACGCGCCTCTCATGTGTGCAGGTCCGCTGTGGAGCAGTACAGTAAGCTGCTGGATGTGCCTGTGGGTCGAAACCTGCCCGATGTACTGCTACAGGTGCGTAACAAACCAACCACGTGACCTAGGTTGTGTAGGCATGCCAGCTAAGCACGTTCAAACGCAAACCATCATTACACAGGTTCTACGTGTTTGTTGAAAAACCAAGGGTCAGGCATAATGGCAAACCAACACACGCAAACCCGTCCACACCTCTGATCAGCTGGAGAGGGCAGACTAAACACACGCAGTCTGTGGTGATCACATCCAAGCCATACTTCATGGTTCAGGACCATGCATGTGCTGGCCTGTGCAGTGAACACTCCATGTCCCTCGTCACTACATGTCGTCAAAGCTGTTTCGTGCGAATGGCAGTTTGTGTGTCCCCTTGGACCAGGTAGTCAGCACTTTTGAGTTGACTTGAAAGTCCCGTATAATTTCCACCTTGCTAACATGACTTGAAATCACTCTGCTTGCCTGCGCAGGTGATGGTGTGGGTGCTGGGGGAATACGGCACTCTTCTGGGCACCAGCACTGGAAGGCAAATGCAACCGCAACAGGTAAGGGGCGAAAATGAGGGCCAGGGACTCGGGTTTGGAGGTGAAGGAATGCAGATAATGCTCTAAATGAACTGGCGGCGATAGACAGAACCAAGGTGATCTCAGACTTGC
>QAXH01006399.1:31836-43792 GCA_004335635.1 Chloromonas sp. AAM2 | reverse complement strand
TCTTAACACACCGGTAAGAGGCTGTGAGCCAAGGACGCGGGCGCTCACAAAAGGCGAGCAGCCCACGCCGGCAGACGTACAGCACACCACCTTGCACAACAGCCACTGCCTGAGTATATGCAGACCGATGTGCTTCTGCTAGCAGCGGGCACTCACAACACCGGTTCCAATGGTACTCCCTGGAAATGTCCCAGAACTGGCAAATGTTTTTTTCTGATTCACCAATTCACGCTCTCACAACTACAGGTTTGTGGGGATGGTTTCTGCGGAGATGGAGAGAGCATCAGCAGCTGCGCTCAGGACTGCGCTTCCAGCCCACCACCAACTAGACCATCGCCGCCATCCCCACGCCCTCCCCTTCCACCATCCCCACGCCCTCCAACACCATCGCCGCCACCACCACGAGCCTCACCCCCTCCGCCACCATCCCCACCGTTGCCGCGGCCTTTTCCTCCACCATTGGCACAGCCGCACAGTCCTCCACCATCCCCGTCCTCTTCACCCTCGCCTCGCTTTCCGCCTTCCCCGTCTCCTCGACCCTCGCCATCTCCGCCAAGCCCACTGCCCGCACCCCCACCAGATGCGTGTGGCCGGGGCAGAGCGGTTTGCGGTGATTCTTTCTGCGACGCCTGGGCTGGCGAGAATTGCAGGACCTGTCCACAGGTAGGTCACCAGCTTCAACCATTCCATTCACTCTCAAGCCACAACAGCCAAAGTGTCTGCCTTGTTCACAGCACCCCGGTGTCGGTCAGTGCATCCGTTCTCAGAAGCTGTGTCATGCCCCTGACGCACCTTGCACATGCAGGACTGCAAGGGCAGACCCGCTAGTCTCACTCCCCGGCCCTACTGCTGTGGTAAGTTTACAGGCATGGCTGTCACTTTTACTTGCCTTCCAGCACAGGACTGCCCTTGTATCGGGCCTCCTGCAATGAGCATCTCACATTACTGCAAAAAACAAATGTCACCTATATGACCTGTGCGATTGACAAACACACACACACACACACACACACACACACACACGCATACATGCTTTGCTTCCTTTTGCTTCGTTTTTAACTACAACACCCAGCACCACAACTCGTTCCTGGCGATATTCCCAGGAATTGTCCCAGAACTGGCAAACCTCGTTTTTTGCTTCCACTGATGTCTGATGACTTTACGGCTGCATGTGCAGGCGATCTCAACTCCACCGGGTGTGCGGACAGCAGGTGCACACAGCGGGTGCCCACATGGCTGTACTGCCGTGTCAGCTGCGCCTTACCAGCCACTGGGTCCTGGATTGCCACAGGAGACGGTGAGGAGGAGTACTACAGCCCACCGCCCGAGGCATCAGTAGTGGAGAACATCACGCAGATGACGCCGCCATCTCCTAGTGGCCAGACGCAATCAGGACCCAACGCTGCTTTGCTCAGGGGTGCACCTGTCTCAGCCATCCTGGCTACGGCTCTCGTGGCGATGCTGCTATGTGCTCGTGGGTAAATGTAGACCAAGTGATGCCAGGGTGGCATCCAAACTTGCCGCCATGCAAGCGTCAACTAACGTCACAATGAGTTCCTGGGTGCTCAACTGGCGCCAGCACTCGTCTCATCGTCTCTGTGCTGAGATATGCGAAGGTCTAGAGCTAAGTTAGATTTTGTGATGTGCTCAGTGGTCATTGCAAATGGGTACAAGTGGCTGGCCTGCTACAGTTGGTCCACAAGCAGGACATCTGTTTGGGCCAAAGCTTACGAATCTGAGTATGGGTTCCTAATATTATGCACTGCCGTTGGTTGGTGCGGCCGGCTGTTTCTACAGGGTATGCCATCACCACCGGACCCATTACTTGACAGGTTTCCTGTACTCATTGCCAAGATGCAATCGCGACAAAGTCCTTGAATTGAGCAGCAGAGGTCGGCACAGTGTACTCCGTCACGTAGCATTAATGTCTTGTCAGCCATAACTCTATACAATGTAACTACTCACACGTTTAGCGATCACGATACAGTGATTTTAGTCACAAGCAATACAAAAGAATAGAAATGGGACTGCAACTTCAACAGCCAGGCGATAGCAACGTCGTGTGGACGTTTTTGTTTGTCTACTTTCGCGAGTAAACTTGCATAGGAGTCTACTTTAGCCTCTCTCTTTTGGCAAACAGCTTGCTGCCAAGGCTATCGTCTTCGTCTCCTCTTATGGCAAATAGCTTGCCGCCAAGGCTGTTCATTGAGGATATCATCAAATTCTCATTCTATACAATAAGCACTGTGCACTTTCAGACTACTCATTTCTTGATGACTCCAAGTAATTCCAGCACGTTTGGTGCGTCTGTAGTGCATGTGCACAGTGCCATGCGTGCGGTTGGCCAGGCATGTATAGAGGTATATGACAGCTCCACCTAACAAAGAATGCCAGGCTGGCTGACACGTTGTAAATGTGTAACGCCTACTTGCATCTCCGATTTGTGATTATTCAACCCTCAAGGTTGACCGCTCTTGTCAAGAAAGCTTCAAATCAGCAGACTTGGTGTAGGCCAGTCCCGGTCGGTATCACAGTCTGACTAGCCGGGAACATGCCAGACTGGCAGATGATCTCGAATCTAGGTAGGTCGCTTGGGCGCCTGCTGGTAGAAGGTGCCCGCCAGCACACTGCAGGAGGGCATGCAAGGCAGGCAGTGAAAATCAGAGGCAGCGATTGTTGAAGGCCTATTTGAGGATTGGAGACATCCCTCTGAAGCAAGGCAAGCAGTAAAATTCATCCTCCACAGCGAGACCAGGACACCCGCCAGGGGGTCAAAACAGGTCAGTACCTAACAGCAAACCCGCTGATGGAACATTTATCTGAAGCAAGTGCCCCCATGCACCACCTCATACTACCCTTTGCCAATGTAACAGAGCTTCATGCACGGCGGACTAACCAAGCTTCGACGCAAGCTTTCAAACCTCAACCACCTGCATGCAGTTCTACAGCTACCACGAGCGCAGTCCCAGCAGTGCACACTCATCATCCACACACGTGATTTGAAAACACGTAAAAAAGGATAAAGAATAGACGGAATAATAAGCAAATGAATAGAAGAGTTTTCACTCACCACAGCATCAGGAAGCCCACGCCCTCCAGGCTCGCGTGCTTGTCCCACAACATCCAGTTGATGATCACGGTGACGACCTTGCAGATGATCCCCACCACCGTGAAGAGCGTGGCGCTGCATGCATCCCTCAGCAGGTAGCTCGCGTGGGACATGCCCACGCCCACCAGGCAGGAGAGGATCAGAGGCAGGAAGGCCTGCGGCACCACAACAATGGAAGGCAGGGATAGCGGACCATGAACAGTTATCTGATAGGAAGGACTTGCAATGCGCGGTCACAAGGCTGTGTGCGAGGTACGGGCAAGCTGCTAGGGGCCAGGTTTGTGTGGGGTGTGGCAACGATTTGCAAGCCTTTCACCGCATCCAACACCCACCCTTGCTTGCCATGTGACCTGTGCCAGCTTGGCAGGCTCCCCCAGCATAGGGAACATGAAGAGCAGGAAGGGCAGGGTGAGGAAGTTGGTGTAGTACACTCGGCCCCAGTTGCTCATCTTGACGCTTTCACACACGTGCTTGACGTACACGCAGTCAAAGACGAAGAACAGGTACCTACGCACAGAAGCGCCAAACAACCTTGCTTGACGTATGAGCAACTGTTGAAAGCATGCACCACAGGGTAAGACCACGTCATGAGAGCAGGTGCACTGGCTCACATCAGAGTGCCCACTTGCTGACATGTCACAGAGTCCCTGAGCAGGGTTGGAGCAGACGGCGTGCCATCCAAAGCTTAGGATCGGTGTGTGTCCAACTCTCTGCGCCCAGCAGGTTATGAACAGAAGCACCTGACTGTGCGGGTGTCACACTCACCATGCCACCAGCCAGTAGTAAGCGTCCACCTTGAACGCTGTGTCCGTGAGCACGTAGCCCGCAGAGCCCGCCAGCAGCACCACAAGGCAGGCCCAGCTGCGCAGGCTAGGCAGCGCGCGGCCCAGGAAGGCGTAGTCGCACAGGGACAGCACCAGCGGGGTGCTGCGCAGGGACACAGCACCAAGGCAAGGACAAAAGCTGGGGAACATCGTACGCCGTGGACACTTGGAAGCGAGGGGGAAAAGGGAGGATTGATCATGTGTGTTGGACATATCATGTGCGTGTGCGTGTGTAGGAATTGCTTTGGTAAGGACCAGGTCTGCGGGCCTCTATAGAAAGTAACAACCTGAGAGTACGTACGTGGCAAGGGATTGACAGGAGAGCACGCCATGAACCTATACAAGAACACGCTATGCAGGGGCTGGGTCAGGGGCGCAGTGGTGCACAGCAGCGGAGCGCATCTGTGATCGCCGGATTCAGGCCTCTCACGGCCACCCACCTGGAACGAAATGTGATGAATGTCTCGACGTTTGAGTTTTGTAGGACCTGCGGCCAATGGTTGAGGCGCATGTTTGGTGGGATCACATGGAAATGTACGTGGGCAGCAACAGGTGGCCGCAAGAGCACCGCTGCATCACCATATGGGATTACCATCCATGTCAACCTTCATTATCAGCCTGTGTCTAAGCGTGCATCTTTATAGCTGCGAGGCAACGTACAACCGAGCATGGAGCAAACGTACAACCGAGCATGCGGTGCGGTCCTTGCTGCTGACCGTTCCAAGACACGTTCCAAGACACGGCCCAGAGATGGAAATCAAGGAAAGTGGTACCTACTTTCATGTTGCAGAAGATGCAGCCCAGAAATCCGAGGATGACGAATGTGAATTTGATGATTTTGCTCCACTCCAGTGCATCAACCTCCACTATGCCCATTGCACCTCCCGCCCGAGCCACTGCAGCTGAGAAGCACATCTGGCAAAGCATGACGAAAGAAGGTGCTGGGATGTACTCAATTGCCACCTTGTTGATCACCTGGAATAGACAGGGAGGGGCACACGGACGCCAAGTGAGCATAACGGTAGCAGGCCTGGTGGGCAGGCCATGTTGCGTTATGAAAGCTGTGGCACACGTAGTGGCAGGTTGATGCAGCATGGTTACATTCCAGCCAAGCCGTTCCCGGATGTGGTGCTTGGAACAATCGACTGCAAGACTTCCCCCTTGCACAATCAAATTATGCATCCAGTGCGACATTGCATTGCAAGGATGACAGTTGCGCTCACGAGCATTGTTGAAGAACAGAAGGCGTAGTAGATGATGATTATAGCCGTGGACGACATCCCGATGGACGCTGCAGCTCCAAGCAGCCCAGGGCTGAAATTTGCGTCCTGCGCCTTGGCCTTCTCTCTATCCTTCCTTTCGTCCTCGTGCATCGGATTCATGATCAATGGCTGCTTTTCTACATCCAGGTTAGAAGCATGGATGGGAGCCATTTCGCTCCTACGGTGGGCAGCTGCCACAAGCCACCAGCTGTGTGCGCCAAACGCCTGATTGCAGAATGTCGGTGTTGCAGTGGCCCTGCTGCTTGAATGTCTGAAATCGGCGCAGACGTTACACGTTTATGTTTTATTTCTAGTCTTGAAAAGTCCGAA
Organism: Chloromonas sp. AAM2; assembly: GCA_004335635.1. NCBI lineage: Eukaryota > Viridiplantae > Chlorophyta > Chlorophyceae > Chlamydomonadales > Chlamydomonadaceae > Chloromonas > Chloromonas sp. AAM2. Next base: position 38,267 of record QAXH01006399.1, on the reverse strand, counting down.
CCCGGCTGCTTCGGCAATGCAATCTCCCGGTGCCTAGGGTGCCTCGGAAGCCTCGAAGTGTCGAACAATCAGCATCCATTCTAAAAGCATCAACATCAAATGGCGGCAACCTCGTCTATAAGGCATGGCGTAAAACAGCATGGCGTGTTTCCGCGCTATCGAATCCTTGATTTCAACCTTTTTGTACTTGGAGCATGTCAGACGCTGCCAGCCAGACTGCAACGTCGGACCAAGGTTACGCTGCCAAAATTCTCTGAGACGGCTCCAGCTGGAGGCATGCAACGTGCACCTGTTGCTGGCGCATGTGGTACATGCTATGACATGTGCTGCTGGACCAGGGTGCTGAAGTCCATGCGGGACAGCTTGGTCTGGGTAAGTCGCAGCAGTCTGACATCCATTCATGCAACGCGGACTTCAATAGCACCCAGGTGCACAGGCTGCATAGGCTGACGCAATGGTCAATACAACCGGTGTAAGGCGATGATGCCAGCACACGTTGCGGTGTTACTCTACAGTTAACGTCGCTGTGTTCATGTCTGATTCAACATTGCTTTTAGAGGACAGCCAAACGGTGAGAAGCGAGATGCCCCTACATACCTGCCCAAGCTCAGCAACCCCTTCTCAGCCACACCAGGCTGTATAGAACGCGAACTTTGCGGCCAGCTGATATACGATGCAGTGTACGAACCCTGGTGTGCAGCTAGTACAATGTCACAAAAGATGACCATGACTGAGGCTCATGTAACAGTGGACATTCCAGGCAAACCCAATTCCAGGCGAGCGAACCATAAATGATATTCTTGACCGAACAGGGCTTTGCAGGGTAGGACAGGGCGACCCCACCCCGTACTTTCGTGCTATCATTGGGAACGAAGCTGCAGCCTACCAGACACTAACGGGAAGCCGGTGGCTGCCACAAATCAGGCCCAAACTACATGGGTGCTAACCATGTGCCACCAGGGCAGTAGGTGGAAGAAAATGACAAGAAATGATTGTGCATGCATCTTCAAGTGCTGATCCAATCCACAGAACAACAGAGGAGACATGTGCACAGCTGCCCACCGTGTGCGTGCTGGTCTGGCGCTGGCTGCACATGTGGGCAGTTGCCCCCTTCGCCATCCCTGTTCTCTCAAATTTTATTCGTTTGTCTCAAATTTCTTCTGCTCCTTCTCTCGGTATCCTGTGCTCAGGTCAAACCTTCAAGCGTTTCCTTTTGTTGAAACGTAATCCACATGTCGCAGCACGTACAGTTCGCACAGCATGCACGTTGAGGCGCACAGCACGCACAGACCTCAAGTTGCTGCAGACCACTGTTGCTTTTGCACATGGCTATAGCCGCCGGCCTTCTGAGTCAGTCTTACAAGGAGGGAGTGCACGTCCAACGCAAACATCAACTGATTGCGCAAATTGCAAAAACAATTCCTAGTAAGGGGAATCTGACCGTGTCAGCAAGGGGTGGTGAGGCCCTTGTGGCCATCACCCCACAGAACACCTTTCGAAAGCAGCCCGTTAGCCATATAATGGCATGAATTGAAAGATTGTCAGGGTCAAGGTCTGTGATGGCCTTAACCACTTTTGCAACCGCCTGCATGCATTTCTGTGTGTCCTCCTTTATCACAACTGCTGCTCGTAGACCTTCTTGGTGCTGATCACGCACTGCTGCTCATAGCACGCGGCCAAGCATCAGGGAAACCACTGTTGAGGGCTGAGCACAGGTGCTGACGGGCTGGCCACAATCTCAACTACTTTGTTGTCTGCTGTGTCCTGAGTCAGTGCCTCCACCATCACGGCAGCCACCTGCAAAGGCGCACAACCCAGTGTTGCCAAGGCAGGAGAAAGAAAGAGAGAAAGTATAGTATCGGAAAGGATGCCACAACTCATACCTGCGTTCACTTCACAAAGCAGACAGACCAAGTGTTTAGGTATTGGGTTTGACTGTTACACCAGAGTCACCCAGTCAATCAAACGATGGTGCAGATCAATCGAACGATGAGGGATTGTGTAGCATGCCAGTCTCTGAAGGCACTGGTAGCATTCAGCATGCTGCTCCTGGCGCCTGCAAATGTCAACACTGGGGTGCGGTGGCCCTCTGGGCGTAACGGCGCACCGGACCCAAGGGGTCACGACAGGCCGTGTGACCATATGCTCAACTAGGCAGCCAACTGACAGTGCAGCAGGCTGAGTAGCTTGGCGGAACACGTAAGGTGCTCTACAAATGTACATGTACAAATGGACTGAGCTGCCTGTGTGACTCACCGTGTCACGCGAGATCTCTCTGCCAGGCTCCGTGTCGAGCCCAAACAGGGTGTCTTCCGGTTTGGTAATCAGGTTGCCAATCTGCAACACAACAACTTGCCGAGAATCATCACATGTGCGGCACCAGTCTCCGCCTGCCACATAGCCTGGCGGTGTGATGTCACACTGCCGCCTGTTCCCTAGCTCATCCTTCAACTCCATCAGGTGGCACCGGCTGTCGACAGGCTGTCCCTGCCAGTGGGCCGCTGTCTGCACACCTTATCTGCGGGTTCATTGCTTAGGCCTCCTGGCCTGACGATGGTGTAGTTGATGCCGGACTCGCGCAGATACCGCTCAGCAGCAAGCTTGTGGTCCAGCACCTGCCGCAGCACGTGACACCCAGCCTCCCAGGTGAAATGCATCCAAAGGGCGAGAAAAATGTCCAGTCGGCCAGCACCTCCATATTCATGACGGGATCCCACATACACACGTGTACACACACAGTGTGCCAACCTTGCTATTATTGCACACGCAGCCTGCCGGCTTCGTAGCCAAAAGAGCAAAAAGAATTGTGCGTGCGAGCCATGGTTTTCTGCTGCAGTTGAAAGATATGTCCCGATTGTTGGCTCCAGGCTGGCTCGCTGCCTTTGCATGTCGACGTAGTCCTGGTTGCAGCTTATGCAATGTGCACGTACCTGGCCAAACAGGTTCAGAAACTTGTAGTTGGGGTTCTCTGCAGCCAAGCATCAGCACAAGCAACTGGGTGTGTATCCGGACAAGTGCGAGACAGGCATAAGGTAAGCATGCCATACAACACATGCATTACATTAGGATATGTTGCTGCATGCTTGGGTGGCGGCCTGTGCATGCTACTGGACGCACAGGTTGTTAACAGACTCACCTGCCTGGCCCATAGCCACTGCATTGGTCAGCAGGGAGGACAACATGACAAACTTGACAACGCCATTGGTCTGCATGAAGCACAAGAGCAGCATACCGGTATCGCAAATCTCCAAGCACATGGCTGTCAAGCACACGGCTGTGAACGTCAAAGCGTACAGGACGTGGTATGTTGGCAGAACGTACAGTGTGCGGGTGCGGGTTGACCTGGATGATGATAGGTGCCCCTGAGAGGACATTGTCTCACGCACATCTGGCTCTGCCTTGCCCGGCCGCCTGCCTTCCGGCCCACCCTGAGCTTCGCTCGCCTGCCCTGCCCCTTGCTTTCCCTTGCGCCTGTCCCGAGCCTTCTTTTCTCTTGCCCGCCTTGCTGCTGTTTTGGAGCCTGCTGCTTTGGCCTCTGCACTTCCATCCTCCTGTTGGTTCGCTTCATCAGCACCTGCACCCTGCTGCTGCTTCTTGCCCCGTCTGGCCACCTTAGGCCCCGCATCCAGTCCCGCCCTCGCCTGCCCATCATCCGTTGGCTGACCGCTCGGCCCCGCCCCAGAACGTGGTTTGTAGGGCCACAGCCTGGGCAGAACGTGTGGTGTAATTGTGTGACTGTATCCCTGACTGACAACACCACGTGGATGTATACTGGTGTACCGACCCAGGATGCCAGAAAGCGCCCACACAGTCACACGCTCTTCTGACTTCACGTGTACACTGTCTGCATCAGGTAAACCACCTTTGCCGCCTCCACGAGGTTGATTGCGCCTGCCTCGTCCACACTGGCCGCACTGAACGCCGCCCCGATGGTGCTGATCACGGCCTGGCAGTCGCCCATAGCGGCGGCAAGGTAGCTGCAGGGCATCAACAAAGCAGGGTTTGAACAGGGAGATGGCAACATGATCACCAGCCAGCAGTGCCACATGCCCTAGCCACCACACGCCCTGAATTTCAACCAAGCTCACACCGATGTGTGGATGGTCACTTTCAAGTTGCAAACTCACACATAGCAGACGAACTGTGACACCATGCGCATGCCCTTGAATTTTCATCCCATTCGAGCTCAAACCAACCGTTAGTCATCAGCATGTGTCTGTCCATCCCATGGCCACCCACCCACTGCACACACACCTCATCCCCCAACCCTCACCTGGCTCCCTTGGTCACATCCGCAGCCACAACAGTCACTCCGGAGTCGCCCGTGCCCAACAGCTTCTTGGCTTTGTTCACATCCTACAATATGCCAGCAGCAGCAGCTGCGATGTATCCAACGTCTGGAATTATGGTGCTCAGACCAGATCTGGTTCAGACGTTGTACTGCTGAGGTTGACCCACTCAATCAAGGACGATTGACCTCTTAGGACCTCAGGCTCTTCCCAGGCGCATGCCTAGCCCCGTGTGGCATGTAATCCATGCCGATCTGCTCATCGGTCTGCTCACCCTTGCGCCTGCGGTCACGAGGTACCCCTTGGCGCGCAGCTGCTGGACCACACGCCGACCTGCATGTCATGGGCATGTGGCGGGCCGTGGGGCAAACAGATGCTAGCATGCAATCGTTGCCAGAAACCATCTGTGCTATGAGTCTCAATTGCCCTGGTTTCAGGCAGCCGGTTGCAGCGTGGCCAGGCCCGCCCATGCTCAATGCACAGATCAGGGAATAAAGGCTTCTGTGCCAATCCACTGTCCACAGGCAAACATCCAGGCTCTTGTAATGCAGATCCCACCGGGATGCGTCTCTTGCACTGACCTGTGTTGCCTGTAGCACCTGCCACAAACACCTGAAATCACAACAAATGACAGTGTGATTACAGCTAGTAAAGAGACTTAGCTGAACGCAGCCACTCAGGTCAACGACCGTCACATCACTTCAGGCGCGCTGTGCACTGGGCGCGTCTGTGCCATCTACACACAGCGGAGTTCTGGCAAGACAATACGACTTGTTCAAACCATCTGAGTGCAATCTTTGATTTGAATTTGCAAGGTGCATCAAAGCTTTACATCTGTTATGCTGACTGCATTAATTCTGATAGTTGCGACCTTATGCCAGCCACCTGACCCTGGTTTATCAGCTCCTGCATTAATGAACATCGACATGTTGTTCCCATGCCCGCTCACCCGAGTGATGCCTGACACTGCCAGTGCAGACTCCCATGATACGACCGGCTCAAGCAGCACCACAGCAACTGCAGCTTGCAGCAACGCCCTACGCGTCAGATCAGCAGGGAGAGGTGCTGCTCCTGAGGCCTCTTTGCTGAGGCAGACGGCCTGCAAGAAAGGCTTGAGGGTGAAGTCATTGTGGTCATGCCTGTTCTGAGATGACCAAGTTCGATGAAATGACGGTGCCGTACCGATCAGGCACGTACCTCATCAGCCTTAGAGAAGCTCTTTACATTGGTTCTCAGTCCCCGGGGCAGTAGTAGTGCCGGCCTGAGTGAGGGTTTCCCAACTCGGACATGGCAGGCTGACTGTACCGATCTCGGTGATTGGAAGATCGAGCGAGATCCGAGAACAGTTGCCATACTGAGCGCAAGACACTGATGTCCTGCGTCCTACTTTAAATGTTGACAGGGCGTGGACAGTCTGAATTCACGCAACACTGCGAAAGCGGCATCATCCGAAACGTGACCAGTTACACATTCTCATTGTCCCAGAACTCATTGCCCAGAACTGGCAAACTTTTTTTTTGGTTTCTAGTTCTGGTTGTGGCATCAGCACTGTCTGATTCTCTGTCTTGATATTGAATGGAGCGGGCGCTAACGTGAGCCTGTACGTTCCCATCCCTTCTTGATGCACAAGGAGGCACTCGTTACAAACTGGCTGTTACCAGCCTACCAATTAGATTTGAGCACGCCACCGTTCATCCTTACCAACATTGTATTCCTGGACCTATCCGAAATGTTCAAGGCACAGTGTTCGTCAGATGCACGAATTGCACACAGGGAGAGCTACTACGCGTTCTACATGCACCAACTCCCCTTCATACAGCGTCCAGTTCCAACTTAAACATGAGAGGAATGTCGATAATTCATTAATTATAGGACAGGGACCTCAGCAATTGATCTGTTACACCAAAGTTTGACAGCCTTGGAAGTTCTTCATGACTTGCAACCGACTGCATCATCCTTCATTTCACCTAATCTAAGTTCGTGCGTGTATCTAAGATATAGATCTGAGACGCTGGAGCCACAAGGCAAGAAGGAACGTAAGATTTAGAACGCGTAGCTTTACCGGCTGCCCGTGAGTTGCAGCCATTGCCCAGCCGCACTTTACCGGCTGCCCGTGAGTTGCAGCCATTGCCCAGCCGCACT
>QAXH01006399.1:9135-24690 GCA_004335635.1 Chloromonas sp. AAM2 | reverse complement strand
CAGCACGTTGTGAGGGTCATAGCTCAGTGTGCGCCCATACACTGACCAGCAGACAGTGAGGCCACAGGTTCGAATTTGGATGATAAGTAGGGGTGAGAGGCGGCAGATAAGGCCCGAATTCGGACCCAAAGTTGCCAGCGGTCCTACTGTTGGGTCACACAATAATTTGGGCAGGCAGATTTGCGATTGGGACCAGGTGTCCAAACGCTGTTTAGCCCACGACAGAACAGCCAACAAGACAACAGCTAGGATTGACGTTGCATGGGGTTCCTAGCACGCATGCCTTGGTATGTGCACCACAGCACAAGGCAACACTTGTGGTTGGAACTGCGTGCGGGGGGGCGGCTTTCTGGTAATGGCAGTCCTTCAAAGGGTTTTGGGTCGGTGGCTGGCAGAGCTATCCCTCTGGCCAGCAGCCTTGGCAGGGGCCTTGGCGGCAGTAGTGATAGACATGGCGAGAGTGTGTATCCATATACCGTAATTGGCCGTGTACAGCGATGGTCAGGGTCTGGGGTCTCGTCTTGGTCCATTGGAGGCACGTGGCCAAAGTTTCAAGTCAAACGGACATGTCCTTGGTGTGGGCCCTACCCAAATCAAGACCCAAGCAAACCTCGCTCCGCCCTCCATTTCGAACCCAGATCATGATTTCAACTGTGGATCCAAATTTGCCACATGTGACCGCCCCCTTAGCCTTGCAACAAAGGTGTGCGCAAGTCAGGCCGTGATTGGATGCACGGCCATTGGCCTTACGACGTATTCCAAGTGCAGCACCATGGCCCATCCCACCTGCATGAGGGACTCGATGGCCCGGTCCTTGGCCACAGCGATGGTCAGGCCCAGCGGCTCAAAGCTGGCCTGCAAGCAGCAATAGAACAATCAAGCTGTCAGGTCTCTGCCAAGCACAAGCGCTACCTGTCATCTCCACGACCGTATCCGACATTGGCAAGAAACAGCAAAACTGACCCCACAATCAAAGCAAGGATGCTGGGAAACCCTGATAGCTCTCTGCAGCTGTCACTAGTTCGACAAGCGAGAACGAACTGCACCCCGCTGTTCCATAAGCAATGCATGCAAGCAAGCTGCTGCTTGCAAGCCTATGACTGGGACCTGCTCACGGTTCCTGCCCCAGTGCGTGTGAGTCGGGCACCGCACCTGCGACACCCAGCTGGCGATCATGGCCGAGCGTGCGTTGTTGTGCGCCGCTGTGACCACGTACAGCCCCCCGCTGACCCTGGCCAGTGCCTTGGCCACGGAGGGGAGCATGGCGGCCTTCTTGCGGCTGATCACGTCCTTCTGGGTCAGCGCCTGGGCCAAGTCAGTGCCTGGAGCACAGGCACGCGCAATCAGAGGGCAGCGTTTACTGTGAACGTATTAAACTGGACTGCCTTGCTTTCATCTGCTGCTCTGCAAGGATTGCCAATCTTTCATTTACGCCGTTGTGCATTTACTGACACTCTCGCCACTGGCAGTCTCGCCACTGGCAGTGCCCCTTTCACCACCATCCTTCTTCCCCCGCCTTCCCCATCACAGGCTTGAACTGTTCTACTGTTTCAGCATGCCAGACAATCTGACCCCCTGATCGGCCTCCTTTCTGCCGGCCTCTGCGACTTCCTTGTTTGTTCCACTGTCACTGACCTGCCTCTTCGAACTGTTGGTACAGCGCCTGCTGCGGCAGCTCCTTCACCCTGAGGGGCGGCACCGCCAGCTCAGCGCCCGCGTCCACCAGCCCTGATGCAAGCATGTCAACGGACTCGTCAGAACCGCCATAGCTCTCAGCCACCAGCACCTGCAGCGGGCAAACAGTGCAAGACCATGCTCACCTGCATCCAGTCAGCATCCCAGTCGAGTATGCGGCAAGAGTGCACACCGTTACGTGTGCAGCAGCTGCTACACGACTGCTCAAAGAGTCTTGCCTTGAACAGGCAGGCTGTAGGCACACGCCTGCTGACAGCGAACCCCCGAGCATGCACCAGATCCAATCCCGAGCCATCCTGAACGAGGCTGATGGCAGGCCTGTCCTGCCCTGTGAACCACCCTGCAGCTGCACTTTCCTACTGTTCCGATTTCCTGACCTTAGCCCCTGACTTGAGCGCTGACGTCATGGCTGCCAGGCCGGTGCGCGCCTCGTTGCTGGTCTGCGGCGGGCACATGAGCACCACGCCCTTGCTGCGACCCACGGCCGCTACCAGGTCCTGGGGGTCGGCGCTCAACAGGTCCATCATCTCAGTCTGGAGAGACACACAGACACAGGGCAGGGAAAGAAGGTCAGTTGCAGAGATCGCACGCAAGAAGCACTGACGTGCGATTGGTCTGAGCAAAAATTGGGCAGGGCAGGGCAGGGGGCCAAGAACAAGTAAGGAGCAACTACCTATCTAAGGAGTAACAAACAGGACAGGGCAAGGGAAGACAATATAAGGCAGAGCTCGCATGCAAGAAGGGCACACCAACTCGTCGCCCACTACCACAGAGGTTGGAACCCCTCAATCGATGTGGGCATATGTATGGCTACATCTCCATGTGGCAAGGAGCAGACTACTGCGTGACGCATAGTCACAGCAGTGCAGCCCACACTTGGCCCACTGACCTGCACTCCCGCCTTGGTGATGCCCCTGGCGAGTGTCTGGCTGAGCCTGTCGCTGAAGCCGTACTCTGACGAGTAGAGCACCAGCACGCTGGTCACGGCCTTGGCCATGTCGGAGCTCCACCGGTTGTAGTCACCCAGCAGCTCCGGCACATTGAACCTGCACGATGAAAGGGTGTGCCCACAAGGTTGAAAAGTCAGGCTGCACAGCCAACCTGCATGGAATTAAGGTGCCGGTAATGCGAACCATGCTGTGAGGTTGGGCATCTTGACAGGCGCACCAGTCAGCTACAGCAACTTGTGATACGGTACAAAAGGTACCAGTGGCGCGGGCCGTTGTGCAAGGTATGGGGCACAGCGCACAGCGACTTGTAACACGCCTGCGGGGTGGCATGTGCTGGTGAACAAGCGGGGGATTCAAGCCGAAACACTGACAGGTCCCTCCTATGGCTTACTTGAGAATAGGCCCATGTCCGTTGGCGATGATGCTGTAGGGCAGGTCCTTGACCTTGCGCAGCGCAGTGGTCACGCTCTTGGCGTTGGGCTTCATCAGGCAGTCGTAGTAGAATCTGAGGAAAGGGCAGGGGGGATATGAGAGACATTGTATAAGGTGTCAGAGCTGTACAGGTGCACTGGGTCGAGCACAACCAGCATCTGCACTGGGCCAGAAAGGATGGATGACCAAGGCGGCTTTGCGTAGCCAGGGCCTGTGGAGCAGGCAACGGTGGGGATGACGCCACAGCGCGTGAAAGGCAATGCTGCGGAATCGGTGCCTACAATGCGTGGTCAATCTATATGCAACACAAACATACACTTTTTGTGTTTGTGCACGCTGTGGTCTACTGTGGTGCTGGTTGTGGACTGTATGCCCAGCCCCTTCTGTACCTGTAGTGAGGCATGATCGCCTTGAGGTCCACGTCGAAGGGGTCCTCTGAGCAGTAGTGCAGGCCGAAGGCGTCACACGTGTACATGACGTTGGTGCCGTGGTCGTACGAGAACATGGTGTCAGGCCTGCAGCCAGAGGGACAGCAGAGGCCGCCTTTGATGCCGGTTCTGTTTGCTACACTTCCGAGCCGAGTGCATCCTGCTGCCCACCCCTTGTTTACATGCGAGGCCAAACCCAAGTCAAAGTCATAACATTTAGCTGTCTTGCCAGCATTGGCTAACTGGTACTGTCCATCGCATCTCAATCTTTACAATGACTGTCTTGACTCATAGGGTAATCACGCTCTAGGGCAGTGCTGCTTTGGGGTCAGTGAAATGGTAGGGCGGATGCGGGGCCGGCCAAGCACAGTGAATCGGGGCAGCCCTACACTGTGTGTGGTTCAGGTCTCACCAGTGCAGGTTGGGCGCCATGACGAACTCCATGACGTGCCCCTGGCCCAGATCGATCTTGTCCCCGCCCTTGACCTGCTGGCTCTTGAAGGGCCTGCGAGCAACAAGGGTTCAAGGGGCAGGCATGGGCCTGCGCTGTCCATGTACAGTCATAGGCACGTAAACAGGTCGTGCCAGGACCACACCACACCTCCTTTCCTGGTAAACCACGATGTGTGAACGGACCAGGAGGGCGATCAGAGAATGTGCGACCAAGTAGGCCTCTTGCATGTCTTGATCCTGATTGGTGCCTCTGTACCTCGGGTACCTCTGGCCTGGTGGGCCTGTGCCCAACCCAATGCCATCATCTCGAGGCCCGTTCCCCTGCCGCCGCCTGCCCTTGTCCCACCTGTGTGTGAGGCCCTGCAGGAACATGAGGCAGACCTTGGAGCCGCACACCACCGCGTCCGGGTGCTTGTCCAGCACATGGGGGATCAGGAAGCTGTGGTCGGGCTCCGTGTGGCTCACGAAGATGTAATCAATCTTATCGCGGCCTGCATGCACACACCGGTCGCAGTGCTTCTGGCGTGCTGCTGTACACGGACACACCAAGATCTGCAGATGGTCTTGGCGTCAGCATGACACAGCATAAGAGCGTGCACCACCCGTGCTGTTGGTCACATGGATCGGCAGCAAAATGTGAAATGTGAATGACCTGCGCATGACTGATCGGCCCTCAATTTGATTGCCCAGTTTTGACCCGCGGTTTCTGTCACCAGTCTGCGGCAAACCATGGCGTGCTGGCCCATCCTGACCCCACTGACCAGTGTAGAAGCCGACCCCTCCTGTTTCCCCTCGCTCAGTGCTCCTGTTTCCCCTCGCCCAGTCTCTCACCCGCTGCCTTGAGCTGCTTGTCCAGTGCATCCAAGTACAGGTCATGGAACTTCTCATGGCTGGCGTCCACAAGCGCTACCTTATCACCAAAGATAAGGTAAGAGTTGTAGGTGGTGCCGTTCTCCAACCCAAACTCAATGTCAAATCTGTCGCGGTCCCAGTCCAGCGATCGAATGCTCACGGTGTCAGCAGCAAGAGGCAGCACCTGCGCAGCAGTGACACAGGCAATGATATTGACTTCACATTGAGCACAATTCATGTCCCACACAACCATGCACAATCAACCATGTGGAATGTGATTGGCGTTGGATTTGCTTGCATGAAGGAGCTGGCGTGCAAGATTGCACCTTCAAAGACGCTCGCAGAGATTCGGTCAAAGCGGCAGGCTAAGCCCATGCATGTCTCATGTCAGCAGCACGGCCACGTGCATTCAAAAAGGATGCATGCCAGTCCTGGGACAGTTCTTGTGCGACTCCCAATTCCAATGCGCACAAGCTTGGCCGGTCTGCTGTGTTACGATAGCAGCAGCGCCATCTCTGGAGAATACGTAGCAACCACGGCATTGTCATTGTTCTGTCTGGCATACCTGGACCTGTAACAATGCTGGTCCCATAATCAGCCATGCTTGCCTGTGTTTGCAGCCTTTTGTCTCCGTTCCAGTGAGCAATGTCGGAAAGGATGGCCGAGGTTGGTAGGCTGGTGCTGGTGGGTGCTGGGGCCTGCAATCACGGCTGAACGAAGCGTCACTGCTACCACATACTACAGGGTGCTAGAGTCTGAGCAAAGGCAGCAAGCAGAGTCGGAACGGCTTCAGGACTGCAGACCCTCCACAGACACCCTCATGGTGTGAAGCCAGAGCTGTAGTGGGGAGCAGGCTCTGCTTACCACTACAGCTTGTGTACGGGCGCCTGTACGGTATGCCTTGGTGAATGTGCGGTTCACTGGTGCCTGCGTCAGCAACGTTGGTCCTCGCCACTACCACATGAACCCCTGTTGTAGCAATTTATGATCACTTGTGAGTGCGATGCGAACATCGTCTCCCACCTGCACTCCTCTCCCTTTTGTGCAGCCTTTTACGCCCTGGCCCTTCAGCATCATCGTGGATAAGCACAGAAATGTTTGGCAGACAGTGGCGGAGGCAATAGGTGTCTTAACTTGTCGTCGCTGTAACAGGTTGATCACGGCATCGGCCTGAACACAGATTTCCTGGGGTTTTGGTGAAACCGTCCTGGAGTCGTTTTCTTCTGAAGAAGCTCCTTTTGTTTACCTTGCAACTGCGCAGAACGTTCGTGTGTTCATAAGCGTGCAATTGCAGCAATCCGAGCTTCCGGGCTCGCCCGCGTATTGTTAGCCCGCATCGCGTTTGAAACATCTCGCAATGAACGGCCTCCGGTTTAGCACTCGCAGCACGCCATTGCAGCAGGTAAGGCGATGCAACTTCAAATCCTCGCGCGCTTCAGCCTTCAACCCTTCAGCGCCTGCTGCTGACTCGTGTTGGGCTGCCCCGTGCAGCATGCCGCACGACGGATGCAAGTCATCAGGACGATTCGCAGCCCTGTGACCTCGGCTCAGCTCAGCACACTCTCAGGCAACAGGCCACAGCCACCATCCGCCCAGGTAAATATTCTCTGGGCCAGTAGTTGCAGACAAACGCATTGCGTGCCATCAGTGCATTAGTCTTCTCGCACATATGTGAACTGTTGCGAAATCGGATGCGCTCAAGGATAGTTCGTCAACGCTTCGGGGTTTTACTTTCCCACCTTTTTACTCTGGGATGACGGACTGGCAATCTGATCTGGCGTGAGAGCGCCTGGCAGTCCTTTAAACGCTGCACGCGCGCTGCAACCTGGACCAGCTCCCGAAACCCTGGTCGTGCACGGTGTTATGGTTCTCTAGCTGTGTGCTATTGAGTCCTGCAGCACCGAGCTCCATAACTACATGCCTTCATCCTGAACATGCCCGTCAGAAGTTGCATTGTCAAGCAAAAGACGCAGGGCGAACAGCTGCTGTCTGCAATTCTGCTATGCATGCAGACGGATGACATGCATGCGCCCGCCCAGGGACCACCTCAGCGCGTATTCATGTTCAACCCCAACGATCCAAACTCAATGGAGGAGATGATGATCTCACCACATGAGGATGTGTGAGTGGAGGAGTCACATGCCTGTAGCAAGAATAACCCCCCTTGTCACATAGGTTCCAGTTGGCGCTGTGGACATGCCATCATGGCGTGGCAAGAAATGAAATTGCTGGCATCGATGCACCATGGGTTACACCAGCACCTGCTTGCAATCAAATGCACCCCCCGACCGCCACTGCATGCTCCATAGCACCTGCATCAGCAATCCGCAACTATCAGATGACTGTTGTTTGGACCTCCTTGCCACGTGCTTGCGACACTCTTGACTACTGTCTGGAGCGTCGCCTATTTGTGTCACGTGTCGTCCCGTTGGTGTGCAGTGACGCTGCGGAGGAGCTGTTAGCGCGGGCGCAGGGAGATGTGCAGAACGAGGCAGGAGGGGACCAGCCCCGGCGGCCCACGCCCATCCCGCTGCGGGCCGTCAGCCCCATGCCCAGCCGGGGGAGGTACCGGCCGGCCATGGCAGCGCCCGGGTCGGGTGCACCCTTCATGGCATCAGACTCTCAGGTGCATGGGACGCTGTGCTGCAGTGGTGTGCTGCCAAGCTGCAGTCATGCTGCACTCGTTGTTGGGGCATAGGCGGACGGACAATACGGACAGGGTTCGTTTCAGCAGCCAGATGTTTGGAGGCGGCGCGCAGATCGTTTGCAACAAGCAGATGTTGGAGGCCGCCAAACACAGGATTGCCAAAGGGCAGGGCATGCATTTGTTCGATCTGGGTGTGGCCAAGGCAGTGACGCATGCCTGCGTTTGCCCTGCGCAGGCCCTGACAGTCGGCAGTAACCAAAATGAACAGATCAGTCGGTCCACTGAGATGCAAAAGCAGTTGATGAAGCAGCTTGAAAAGGAACAATCGCAGGTGAGCAGGTTTGTCGGCCAATGCATGCCAGGCTTGGGGTCACATAATGGCGTGATGAGGTTCGTGCTCGCAGTTACTGGCCACGGGTGACCCACGGCCATGCAGCCTTCAACCTTGGTTGATGTCACTGCATGGGCTCTATTGTCAACGGCCAGGGTCCAGCCTTGCTATGTGATGGGTGTGGCTGCTGCTGCCTTTGCCCTGCTGCATATAGCCTTCCTTACTGTCCCCACTGAGCCCCGCCCACCACAGGTGGCCCACCTAACGCAGTATGAGAACATGTACCGCGAGTGGCGCATGAAGGCGGAAAGGCTGGATTCAGACATCGGCCTGCTGCAGGTCAGACAAGGGCACGCACACTTGTGCCATCTGTATGCAGCGTGTGCCATTCACAGGCGTAACTTGATAAAAGAGTGCTGGCACCGCTTGCTCCAGTTTTCAGTTCGTTTTACGATCCTTATTCTCAAAGTTTTACGTTCTTTTTCCGCAAGTCCTTCCTTTCACCACCGCTTTGCTCGTGACCATGATGCCTGGCCTGTGTGTTGCAGCGGCTTGTTGCCGAGAAGGACGCCGAGCTGTCCCACGGCTACAAGCTGTTGGAGTCCAGCGCAGCCGAGCGCAGCCGCCTCAGGCACTCATACCAGGCGGCGCAGGAAAAGAGCAAGCAGCTGCAGCTCAAGCTGGCAGAGGCACAATCACGGGCATTGGCGGTGGGTGACCGCAGCATCTCCTGCGGTTGAGCACTAACGAGCCCGAGCTCATGCATCATGGTTTTGTGTCTGAGAAGCCTGTGCTGCTTGTCCTGTGGCACTTCTTTTGTGAATGTTTTGCAAGATGTCACTCATGCCAACATCTGGGTGTTACTAAACGTGTTTTGTTCATGGTGTGCCACCCGCAGGCCCCGTCCAGCCCTGCGCTATTAGGCAGCGGTGGTGCGGCACAGGAGGGACAGGCCAACGGCACGGGCCGGCCGCGTACTGCGCAAATGGGCAGCATAGAGGGACTCATCGAGGTGCGACAACAGCAGCTAGCGTATGGAAATGCTGGTTGTTGTGCAAGAGCTGTGTTAATTTTTCAGGGCAATTATTGCGCGTTAGTGTGCTTGTGTGTCATGTGTGTAGGATACCGTATAGACCATATTTCATCCCGCGGGGGCAAAATGACGTTTACTAACAATGGTCCCGCAGGTCCCGCACCCGTACCAGAACATTGATTATTTTTCACGCAGGCGTCCCGCAGACACAGCCAGACATCAACGTAATTTCGCGCAGCGTTCCCACAGCCGTGTTGTTGAGCTGAAAGGCTATTTGAATGGCTGTCAGACTGGTTGATTCTTGATTCATGCATGCTATAACACTGCTAGGAGCTACACAGCTACTCGTTCCAATGCAAAAATCGTCGTTTTTGCGATGTGACGAGGCGTATCATTTCCCGCAACGCGACGAGACAAGGCGTTTTATTTCCCGCAGCGTCAAAAACATTCATTAAAATTCCCCGCAAACTTTTTGCGAAAGGCCAAAGAAGGGGTTTTGGACCGCACACCCGCCAACAGTCAATTATTTACTGCGGGATGAGATATGGTCTATACGGTAGTTGGATGGATGAACTGTGGCATGGCATGTGAGCCAGTGGTGTTATGGCACACCTGGCTGCTGATGGAACAGGGTTACAGGATCGCAATGCCGGGCCTATGCACGAGCAGGCTGCAACTGTGCTATTGTTTGCAGGAGCTGAGCGTCTTGGCTAAGGGGATGGCCAATGAAATGTCACAGGAAGTCAGGACAATGGTCTCGGCATCCACGCACGAGTGAGCATGGGACAGTGCTCTCCAGGCCTCATGCCGTGAGTGGCTGTACAGATGCCTGGCCAGCCAGTCTACTCTCCCATCAATGCCGTGGCAGAAGTAGGTCCGGTCGATGGTCGGCTCTGATCTGGTCTCATGATAGGCGACCGGTAGGGCAGCAGAGGATCCTTTGCCTTGAATGACATTCTGCTTCAAGGAATGCCTCGCTGGTGGCCACCTCACTGGCCACCAGTTATGTAGGTAGGATTCCTACGTCCATGCATCCTGCCTCCAGCTGATTTGCTAGTCTCCTTGGCACTGACGAGGGCAGGTAGCGCTACAGGTGCTATGATCTAGCAAGTGTTGCCCATGACGTTCAAGGTCAATTCTATGTTTTCTGGCCAAGTCACAAGCTAAACTTGCAATTATGTGGGTGCCCCTCCCCGCTGCAACGTTCTTTCTTTTCCACACACTCTGTTGTATCCATCCAAGAACATTGGCATATGATGAGACTGCCAAAGTACATGTCACACATGATCGGTCTCAACTCCAGCCAACACCCATTGTACATCTCCTTGCATTCTTCACCCTTGCCATCGCGCTCGTGAGCCTGTTCAAAACAACTAGTGCGCTGTTGGCCATGGGCTGTCGTGCATCAATGTAGGAGGGCAAACTGTAAGCGCTCCAGTTCTCGCTCGTGCTCTCCATCTTGTTATCAGCCGCAGTTGGTTGTAGTGTGTTGGAATTGACCTGCCTGTTGCGGCACTGTGAATGCTAAAGCTAAGGGGCAAGTGTGTGGGCCTCAAGGTGGTGTGCATACCAGTGGGTGTGCACTGTTCGTCTCAGTGCTAGCTGCCCAGGTTTGCATGCCGACGGTGTTGTTTAGGGAGGTGACTTTTTGTATCGGCAGGTCATCATCGCCAGTTGGCATTCCATATGCTCCCTGGCTGTGCTGCTTCAGCAGGTGGTTCAACCTAGCCAAACTGCTGGTTGGCGGCAGTGCTGACATGCCAGAGCAACAAACACGAGCACAGTTGCCAACTGTCGTGTGTCAGCGCATCTGTCTCTGCCACACACTGCATTTCCATATGGCGTCGTTCCTGGGCACAATCTCATCAGCACAGCACTCTCTAGTAAGGTGGCATCGTGGCCAGTATGGTCCCCAGTATGCGCCAGGTTGGTATGCCCTTATTGTGAAATAGATAGGCAGCAGTATGCTGCCTCTGCACCTGCGGCTTCACTGTGCTGTCAAGACATTCTGACATCAGTGGGTGATGAGCGACGATTGATTACGGTTTGTTGAGTTTGATCGAACTGTGTTTTGAAGCTTCTGCGTCTGGCCTCAGATGCCACTATTCAGTGCTGTTAGCTAAATCCTTCGTGTAACAGTTCTCGTAGTACGCGCCCTGACTCGAGCGCAGATACATCAGCGTGGTGCACGCTCTGTGTCGTGTCTTCGACTTGCCGTGTGTAACAAGTTACAAGATAGCAACAGGAAAGCAACGCGACGAGACTAGGGATCAACGACTCTGTCACATAGGCACACTATTGCCTGAGACCCCATTATTTTCGACTTCAAAGGCAACAGGTTGACTGTGCAAGTTGCAACAAAGCACGCAGACAGGCCCCTGACAAACGACTTGTAAACTAGACAACATCAGACAGGCTACCGAGGGCAGCTGTCACTTCTGATACCTGACGTATCCAGTCCTACTACAGGAGTTCAATGCACTCACGCGGTGCTCCACGCTAAATGCTTCGAAATGTTATTGGGCACACATTGTTACCAACACTTCACAAGCGTTTGAAGATCGTACTCCTCGCGCTTCAACACCAAGGAGTCCAAGCCCAACTGAGGGTTGCAAAACGTATATTCATGCTCATGGATCGGCTCGATCCGGCCTTCAGTTCGGGGGGATACCCATACGATGTTCAGCACCAAGGACGGTGGCATACATTACCTCCAATATACAAGATGCACAATATTATGCACGGTTCGAATATCCAATTGCCGTTGCCTCTGCTGCCAGCAACACAGAACAACTGACTGTAGTTCTTCCGCGCTCAGGTTGAGGACAATTTCCGCCGCCTCAGCACTTGAAAACTTGTTCGCAACGTGCTGAACCGGGCCATTTGTGTGGCAACCATCCCTCTCTCACAGCTTGCTCTTAGGTGCCAGCGGTGGGTGCTTCTCCAAGAACTTGGTCATGAGCTCAATGACCTTGTCGGGCGCGTCAGCCGAGTGCACCCAGTGGCTGCTGCCCTCGAGCACATGCACCTCGCTGACGGGGGCAACCTGCGGCAATGGAGTCAACTGAATGTTGGGTCATGTGGCGTTTGACTGGCCCAACAGAAGCACAACCCTGAGCCGGCCTAGATGTGCCCGCCCTGGCACGTGATGAGCAATCAGGTCGGACACCCTCAACTCAGCAGGGGCTTGCCTGTTCAAATCAAAGTCCTGCTTTTTCCCTTGTTCAGCGATTGCATGTGCATTGTATAGTCTGCGTTGCTAATCATCCACCAAGTGAGGCGCCAGCAAGCGCGCATGCACCCTGCTACCCGGCGGCACGTCCTCCCCCTCGCACCTGGGCTAGGTTTCTCATGAGGTAGGGCCCGATGGCCGAGTCCTCGGCACCCATGATGGCCAGCACGGGCATGGGCAGGCGGCGCTTCAGGGCACGCCACACCTGCAATCATGCGAGGAAAGGGTGGGGGCTTGATGATGCACTCTGACGGTGATGCACAGGCAGGGTTTGCACAGCTGTGTCCCAGCTCTGTCACAGAGCTGCTGGGAACTGACTTACCAGAAAGTAATCCTTGGCGTCAGTCAGCGCGCACAGATTCCCGTTTCATTCAGAACTGGCTTGTCCAGAAGTACTCAGGTGCTAACCTTCCGCACCCAGAGAGCCTTGGGCAGCCTACCTCGGGTACAGGCGCGTAGGTGAGGTGCTGAGCGAGTGCCCGGTACCAGTGGATGGCGGCAGTGGCGGCGCCTGCGGGACAACAGCAGTCCAGCGCACAAACCATCACCTCAACCGTACACTTGGCATCTAACAGAGCAGTTCAATCACACGCAACACCATTGCCCTGAGAGACTGGAGCACTGCAGAGCATGCCGCTGATGGCGACAGGAAATGTTGCTGCGGCCGGAACACAGGAGGAAAGCAGAACTTAGCGATACTTGAACAGTGTGCAGCTGGAAACTGAAGCTCAGTAGCAGTGGAGAAACCGGTTAACCGGCTCAACCCGCGTTGACAGGCAGCCTTGCGTTGTTGCATGCCACTGCTCATGCCAGCCAGTCAAAGCAGTTGTGGGTGGCCAGTGGCAAACCTCCAGTTGCGCGGCAGCCAGAACCAGATCCATGCTGCTTCGGGTTGCGTACCTGGCTGTGAGAATGCCCACTTGTTCCACTCCCTGTCCGTTTCCTTGAGGCTATCAAGCACCCTGGGCCCCCAGGGCGTGCCGGGTGTGAAGACGTGGCCCAACGACTTGAGATCATTGTTCAGGAAGAACAGCTCTGGAAGGTAAGGCGTCTGCATGGGGCGATCGCAAAACATCCAGAAACAGACAGAGGTGGCATCCTTCACGTGAAAGGACGCATAATCAGGCATGCAGATACATGCAGATCACAGATCCAGGTACGCTACCAGAAGTGTACCAGTGTGAGCAACTCGAGGCGTTAAGGCTCCCACTAACCTGGAAGAAGGCGATGTACCACGACTTCTCTGCGCAGCAGTCAACACGCAACAGCACACACACGTCACAGCTCGTGTATATGGGCATTTACCTAATGCATAATTCCTATCCCATCTTGGAACTCGAAAACGTGGGAGTGCTTGACACCTACAACATGCATGTTGAGCCATACTACAGCATAGCGCACACGATTTCGTGCCTTGACGTAAACCAAGTGTAAATGCAGGCATGCCACCCACTCTTCTGTTCCGTATCCATGTTGATGCTCGACAGGCCGATGTGCGGCCCGGCCACCGCCACGAACCTATCCACCAGGTGTGGGTAGCGGCCGGCAACCACCCAGGAAACAATAGCACCCCTGGGGACAAAAACAGATGTTTGCCAGTTCTGGGACAATTTGAGTTTCCTGCGCTGGTGTGCTGGTGACCCCTGAGGGCATGCACATGCACATGCACAACAGGCACAACTGCACATGCATAGCGCTGTGGTCACTGAGGAACATGAATGGGGACATGAACCAAAATCTGACATACATGGTCCTCACAGATCATACACGGCCCTCCATAGTTTCGTACAGCCACAAACCACATGCCTGTTGCTGTTCGTGTGGTTGGTCCACTTCACCGTTGTGCCTGACCAGCATGCCTTTCCGTACCTGTTGATCTGCTTCCCCTGTTGCCTCTGCTGTCGAGATTTCTCCCCATCGTGGGTTCTGATGTCCCCTGTGCCCCACCCTGTGGATCCACATGCATGAGTTGCGACCTCCTGCTGGTGCACATCACCAAGGTGCCTGATCAGCTAGCCCACCCCCTAGTTGACCCGCATGTCCCCATCAGCCCACCCCCTAGTTGACCCGCATGTCCCCATCAGCCCACCCCCCTAGTTGACCCGCATGTCCCCATCAGCCCACCCCCTAGTTGACCCGCATGTCCCCATCAGCCCACCCCCCTAGTTGACCCGCATGTCCCCATCAGCCCACCCCCTAGTTGACCCGCATGTCCCCATCAGCCCACCAGTCGTCTGCCACCAGCACGCAGCGTTCATGGCCCAGTGCCTTGATGGTAGCTGCCACATCATCCGCCAACACGTCCATGCGGTACGAGGACACACCCTGCATGGAGGAGCGGGAAGCGCGGAACAGGCCACTGGCTGCCAAGACATGGGTGTGCTGTGCGGAAGAATGCAACTGCTGGAATGACATGACACTTGACATGACACTTGTACAGAAAGGACTGCAAGCTCCGCCCTCCTTTTAGCATGGCATGCTTGGCTAGTCCCTGAGAGAGCGCTGCACATGGGTTCAAGTGGTACACTGGTACACACATGAACAGCCAAAAATCAGCCGTGCAAGCTTGTCATTAAAACACGTGCTCCTGACATGGCGTACAACACCCAAACAGGGCAGATCACAGAATTGACCGGAGATTGCAAGTTACGGTCTCACTCGAGGCAGACAGTCTTGTTTGGAATGCCTGGTGTCCGTCCACTCACGGGCGGTTTCTCCGTGAGGCCATACCCCCGCATGTCCATGGCCACTGCATCATAGTCGTGGGAGAAGTGCTGCAGCTGGTGGCGCCTGCATGGTGCACAGGATGCCCCTCATGGCACGAACGCCATTGCCATGAAAACAGTCTTGGATGCTCAACACTACTGCGTGCATTACTCGGACCCCAGTACAGGTGATCGCAGTGCCCCTGTGCTGTGCTGTTGAGGCCATCCCATGCCAGTGGCACGTTGTCAGCTTGGGTAACTCAGACAGTTCCACACACAACCAGGTCACAGTCCCGGGCACCTGAGCGGTGCCTGAGTGGGATAATGAGTACTAGCGTGTCGGTGTTGTTGTTGCATGGCCCTTAGTCTGTGGGGGACTGCTCAGCGGGGGCAAGAGTGAGAGGCGAATGAAAGACAGTGAGAAATACTCGGGGTGTGTCCACCCACCACGAGTACCAGAACTCAGGGAAGCCGTGGCAGAACAGCATCAGCGGCTTGTCCGGCTGCCGGCCCAGGCTCACGGTGTGAACCCTGCACGCAACAAGGGACAGCGGGAGGTGTGGGGCGGTGCAGCAGCAAGGGAACAAGTCAAGCCAAGCAAGCACTGTGGTGCAGTTGGCAAACGCCCTGGTTTTCGTGGCCAAGGCTGATACTCCCCTGCAGCTGACCACTCGTGGCCAAGGCTGGTACTCCCCTGCAGCTGACCACTCGTGGCCAAGGCTGGTACTCCCCTGCAGCTGACCACCCGTGGCCAAGGCTGGTACTCCCCTGCAGCTGACCACCCGTGGACGCGGCTG
>QAXH01006396.1:30558-41286 GCA_004335635.1 Chloromonas sp. AAM2 | reverse complement strand
ATGCGCCAGCGGTGCCAGAGCCGGTTCCCACAGAACCGGGACCAGCGGTGTGGGCAGCGGCGGCCGCACCGGGCCCTTGATTAGCGGGTAGTGATGCGGGGACGAGGGCGCTGACGGGTTGGGATGTGGCGCGGCGCGTAACGTGCTGTATCGCGTCCTCTCCGAAGGCCAAGGAAAGCACTTGCTCCACTACCTCAGCCTTGGGCAAGGGAGCACATAAACATTAAAGTTGTGATTAGGCACTGGCGAGATTGTGGCATGGGCGTAAGCGGTGTGGCATGGCAATATGCATTGTACGTTTGCAAGTGGGGCACATTCGTGAGCAGTGACATGCAGACAAAGGGTAGTTGGCAGAGCCATGAAAGCAAAAGCTGACTGCCAACAGCCAGCACTGACCCCCACAAGCACTGACCTGCCACTTGTTGTCCAGCAGCCAGTCGGCATGTCCCGCAGTGGGGTGGTACAGCACGCGCGCCTGAGGGGAACTCTAACAAGCAAGCGCAGTCAGTATCCAGAGCCTGAGGGGAACTCTAACAAGCAAGCGCAGTCAGTATCCAGAGCCTGAGGGAAACCCTAACAAGCAAGCGCAGTCAGTATCCAGAGCCTGAGGGGAACCCTAACAAGCAAGCGCAGTCAGTATCCAGCAAGCAGATGGTGCTTCTGCTAGCTGGGCCGAATCATTTCTGACATTCCGGACGACACACATGCACTGCTACCAACATTTGTCGTGATAGCAAATACAACGTGTTCGATTTGATAAACAGTAACTGTGGAGCTGGACTTCCAACAAGACTTCCTTTCAGCTGAGAACTATGTTGCCTGATCGTCGGCTTGTGCCTTTGATTATTCTCGGAGAAATTCTCAGCCCCAAGATCTGAGGGCGCTGCCGCACCTGTGAGTTGGGTGTGCGTTGCCTGGGCGTCGAGGGTCCCTCCGAGGGGCAGCCCAGCTCTTCGGGCACCAGCGGCTCGGACCGACGAGGCACGCCCACGTACGCCCCCGACACCACCTGACGCACCTGCAGCGCAGGTACTTTACGATTGCTACCCTATTCTCGATATTTCCACTATTCAAAACAAAGCCACGTGTTTGTTTTGTTTGGAGACTGGTCACATGCGCTGGGGAAGAAAGCGCTGGTGCACCGCTGCGGGCGATGTTGAGCCAGCCGGGTCGGACGAGCCGAGGCGTTGTTGTGCTGACAGCATAGGTCAAACCCTGATGTTGAAGTATCAGTCAGTAAGCAAGCAAAGCTCGGAATTACATGCAGTCTAATAGTCTACATCCCACCTCATCTGCGTGCAGCAACTCGTCCACTCTTGCTTATATTGATTATTAGTGTTTGTTAGTGATTGAAGGCATTTAACGTTGTTGCAAATCAGCTCCACCGCTCTCGCCTATCATTTTTCATTCTTCATTCTTATCATTTATTGTCATGATTATCCAGCCTACCTCGTCTGCGTGTAGCAGCTCGTCAGCCCCTGCCAGCACAATGAGGCTCTTGGGCGGCAGCTCCTCAGCCCACAGGTTCACGTCAGTCCAGAAAAACCTGGGACACGCAGAAGAAAAGCTAAAGGAACGAATCAGCAACCGGCCTAAACTTGTCGTTTTTGGGCTCTAAATGAGGCCTTCCTGGTTCTAGATCTGCAGACCATGTGCCCGTCCAGACGAGAACAGCGGCCGGTGGTGCACCTGATCTTCCCGCCTCATCAAGAGAGCAAGATTGTGGCAATGCCACCGAGGGCTAAGTTTTGTCGGCTTTGGTTACTGTGTCAACTCCAGATCAAGCCCGCACTGTCTGCGATGCTTCTCGCTGTCCCCTTATTTGTCCATTCTCAAGCACAGGCTGTGCTCGAGCAAAACCATCAAGGGAAACTTTCCATGTCCGGGGCCCTGCTACTTTATTGGATGCTTTGGTCCCTTGACACAGGTACTGAATAGCCGAGTTGTCGCTCTTGGAGCTGGCCACAACTTTAATTGAAGCGCCCGCACCTGCGACAGAAGGCCGCTGCCGCGTGCACGTCCCTCGACACCAGGTACACCAGCATGTTGCGCAGCATCTTCTTGACGCCCCCCTCCCGGTACGCGTCCAGGGGGGTGCGGTAGATGAAGTTGCCTAGCAGGCTGGGGAGGAACATGCCTGCGCAGGAGGTGGGCCAGGAAAGCCATACAATCTGCTTTTGCATAACAAGCAATCTGAACGGATGCCTGTCTTGCATGGCAAAAAGTATTCTCTCTACGTATGAGGCATAACACTGAATACCCAGCTGACACGCCTACCCAGTGCACATGACACAAGCACCAACACGCCTTGCCCGCCTACCTCGGGCACAGACCACACGAGCACTAGCACGCGAGCACAATGCGGGGCTAGGAAAAACATACGACGTGCTTGTTGAGAAGACCAAGTGAGAAGACCAAGAAAGAAACCATGCGCCCGCACACCAATTGCATTTCTACTGTACGCTGTCATATGCTACCCAGCTTGTTTGTATCTCACAGTATCTGTTCATCTCACCCAACCTGATGGTACCCGATTCAACACCCACCAAAGCACACAGGGTCGACCAGGGCCAGGCTGCGCACTGCACGCTGTGCATGTTGCTGAACCAGACGGGACGCCACAAACGTACCGTACGAGTGCGCCACCACACACGCCTGCATCGCAATTGTTGGTAACCAGGCAGGGCGAGACAATTACATCTTGCTGGTGGCTGATAGTGACTGATCGCATGTTGCTGGACAGGGGAGGCACACTGTGATGCAACGCAACCAGAAGGCAAAGAGGTAAGCAGGGTGATTGATTGAAAACAAAAATGAGATGCAAGATGACCAGCCAGAACCAGCATCAGGCAGAACAATGTGAACATGGTTAAGATCTTGGAGCTGATAGCATCCTGGATGAGATGCTACAATATCAGCAAACCAGCCAAGCAATTCTGGTGTGCGTCGAATTTTGAAAACGAATGATATCCATCAAATTTGCAGGTTAGGGGAGGCCTGCCTGCCTGACACCCAAGGCTCTCCTCTAAACACCTTCTCTGTTTTGGGTGCACCCTGCGCTTTTGTTGCTGCTGCTTTTCCGCTGGTGCCAAGTTGGTGAAAACGTGACTCTGAACGCCATCAGACCGGCCATTGCATTAAGCACGTGACCCACCTGCGGCACGCCCAGCCTGTCCATGGCCGTGACCACCCTGGCCGCCATCTCACATGCCGTGGGCACGTGCAGGCACAGGCGCATGCTCACATGCCGTGTCTCGGGCAGCAGCAGCGGCAGGCCGCTGGCAGAGAGGCGTACGACGATCTGAAGCCAAGCGTCATCAACAGTACACCAAACATATTATGGCGATCCTGCTAGCAGTCTCGCTCGGTGCATGTGTGTGCATGACTCCTGTTAATTTCATTGTGGTCATGTGCACAGATGCACAGATCTCATCAAGGATTGCCATCTTATATTCTATCAAAGCACATGTAGGTTGGGCTCAACCACCCGGCCTCCTTACTTGCGCCGACCGGCGTTCCCTTTCTTTCTTTCCTTCTTTCCTTTCTTTCCTTTCTTTCCTTTCTCTCCTTTCTCTCCTTTCTCTCCTTCTCTCCTTCTCTCCTTCTCTCCTTCTCTCCTTCTCTCCTTCTCTCTATTGAACCTCCGGACCAGGTTGAGGCGTTGTGCCAGTCAGGTGCTGATTCGCATGACATCCTTACCAGTAGATAGGGCAGCAGTCCCAGTCCAACGCCGTGTAGGAGCAGCAGGGGAGGTGCCCCCGGAGGAACCTGGGAAGAACCGTTAGACTGGTTTGCGGGAGCTGCTGCGCCGGTTCGCCACATGGGACCTGCTCGGCACATGGGACCGGTTCGCCACATGGGACAGTAGAGAGTTGTCGGTAGATCAGATAGATAATGTAAGTACAGATGCACGACGGGACAAAAAGCGCGACAGGACGCGGTAAAGGCTTGAGCGTGAACAGAAGATGCTTGCTGGCAGGCTTGCCTCACTCGTCAAACACAGCACGAAACTCCTCTTTGTACGATCTTTGATTGATGAAAGATCTCTGTTCGTTAGCGCGCCTGCCCAATCTCGAGGGTTGTATATTCGCTTAAGGTGTGAAGGGCTGCTTGTTGAAAGGCGCTTGACAATGCGACATGTGCAGGTTCATGACCCCGGAACTGAGCGATCGCGGAGATATGATGAATGGCAAGACGAACGTGGCGAGCGTACCAAGCAATAAGGTGGGCACACCACGACCACAGCAGACTACAGATTCGCCTAGACTTACAAACCCAACGGCGATAAATCCCGCATTCCAAGAAGCTTCAGGAAACCGCAACCTGGTCCCGTCCAAGGATCGCCCCCGGGATGCTGCAATCATCGTACCTGGTCTGTAGTAAAAGGTAGTGCCGTCCACACTGATGTAGCGTAGACCAAGGGCAGCCAGCGCACCCCAGGTTATGTAATGAAGCAGCTCGATGACCAAATACATTGCCAGGGGCCTGCAAACCGCAAACCAACGCTCAGTCGACTGCGGCGTGCAGGCTGATCGAATGCTGGCCACAAGGTAAATTGCGCATTGCGGTTCCTTGGGTACTAAGTCATACCGACCATCACCTCGTCCTTGACCTGCGCTAGATCATTTGAATCTGGTCCTATCTACGCCCAGGAACAATCCCAGAAACGACTCATCCTACTGCTCAGTGGGTCTAGCCCTATCTACGCCCAGGATCAATCCCAAATACTAAGGATTAGTTCAGATGATAGCGCACCTGTGGTGCCACTTGAGCGGCTCCCAGAGATGTGCCATGAAAGACAGACCCGGCTCGTAGCCGTCAGCAAGCTTCAGGCAGCCCGCATTCGAATCCTCCTCGCTGGTGCCCCCCGAGCTGCAGATCGATTCAAGTCGTTGATGACGAGTTGCACAATTTTCAGTATATGAACTGTTAACAGCAGTGGGAGCGGCGAGTGGTCCTGCCGAGGAGAGTTTGCGGCCAACTGCCGGAATGGCGGTTGCGGAGGTTATTGGCGACTTGCCGAGAGTTGCTTTGCGAGCAACTCTCGCAGTGGTGGCAGGGCACACGCCGCCAACTGTCATTGATGACTTCCGTGCGATCGCAAAAGGCGCGGCCGGCAGTGGTGGCGGGGCTGCTGACGCAAAAGTTGAATGTGCAACACTGCCGGACGACTGGTCTTTGGTCTCGATTGTGTTGAGATCAGATCCGCTGGCAAAGTTGGCTGTGCTGGGACTGCGTGAGGGTGCGGCTAGGTTGCTGAGCTGGGCAGCCATGGCCTGCACTACAGGCCAGCGACCCTCAGCCTCTAGGCCGCACCTACGAGTGCATGGAAGGGGGAGCAGACGCAATTGCAAGTGTTGCCACGCCTTAACAGCGGCCACGCCTTAACAGCGGCATTCTGAATGCCAACTGTAGCATGATACGGTAACACTGCAGTGTTCGGTAACACTGCAGTGTTCTGCTTCCTTGATTTGGAACACTTACCCGCTGAAGACCTAAAGAAGCTGGAGTTCAAAATAGCGTCTGCACAAACCTTGTTGAGTAAAAGAAACCGTAAGCGATCATTTCCTCGAGGTTGCCCATACGCACGCACTCTGCTGGAGTGTTCTGCATGGTACAACACGCAGACAGCAAGCACAGCGTATGATAGTTGCAGGGACTAGTTGTTTATATGGCCTTCAGTCAGCAAGGCAGTCTGCAATGCACACGAACAGAATCCTTGCTGTTCACGTGGCCTGCAGTCCGGGGAGAACACAGCGGCAAGAACAGCAGCTTCACAGTCCCAGGGGCACAGGGCCACAAGTTGTTGTGTACATTCCCGAGGGGACTGCTGACTGCTAATTATCGCAGGTAACGAACAAAACGCGCAGATGCAAACAAACGGAACAGAACAGCAACAGCAGCACCTTCCCAGCCACAGCGATTGAGAATTGAAATTTCACCCATCTATGTACACACAGCAGGGCTATCACGCGGTGCGCTTGGGTTGGAGCCTATGTGATGCGAACTATAACCATGACTGAGCGCAACCGCAGCAGCCATGCCTGAGACGTCCTAGCCTGCCTTAAGCAACACAGGTGAAGCAGAAATGTGCCATTTACACCAACGGAAGGACTCAAGGTTACGAGGGCAAACTTTTTACATTCTAGAGGGCACACGTCGTACTTCACGGCAGAAAACAAAAGAAACTGTCCTCATTATGATGCGACGTCATGCCAACACTTCTCACCTTGAACCACCTTGAGACGTATGATCTCCAATCCATGGCCCTCTGGCACTTGTCACGGTAGAACTTGGCGTGGGCAATGAGTCGGTTGAAGTGCAGGATGGGGTCGTTGGCCTTGGGCTTGTGTGGGCGGGGCTGGGCGTCTAAGGCTGCGGCATGGCCCTTGAACCAGACCCAGAAAGCAATCTGCACATATACAACAAATGAACTCAACATGGAGCAGTGCACCTCAACCAGAAGTGATGCATGCTGAATATTGAGCAGTGAGCAGTCATGCCAGTATTCAAAACGACTGCGGGAATAGTGCAGCTACTTCAAAGCGCAATAATTCACAACCAGGAACTGTGACAAGAGGCATGCATGCATGAATTCATGACGGTCACGAATGGAAAGCAAGTGTTCTCTCACCTCCAAAGCCATCCAGCTGGCGAGGAAGACCCACCACCTGCCGCTCAGCAAACGAATGGCCATCACATTTGCGCAAACCACGACGCCTATAGAGCCCAAGAGGCCCGCAGCGGCTCGGAGCAAATGCGCGTGGACTGCGCCCTCGGATACCACTGGTCGTGCGCTTGGTAAGAGAATGGCGGTGCCTGCCAAGCCTGGCAGACCGGCTTGGGCAAGCAAGGGGCCACAGTTCTGGTTTGCAGCTGCCTGGAACGCCCAACTCGCGGCATCGACGCCATAGGCATCCGTCACACACCGACGGGCACGCCGCAGGCCCCGGTTCATTTGTTGCTTGTCGGTAGAAGCAGCCTCGGAACAATCACTGACTGATCGTTCAAGACGTGGTAGCTCTTTATCTGCACTGGTTGAGGAAAAGGCCTTCGAGGCTTCTTGCATACGGGCCTGGCTCGCCAGCGGCGACCCGTCAGCTGCGGCGCCTGCGACGGAGGTGCTGTCAGGCATGGCACGGTCGCTGTCAAAAAGCACCAATCAACACACCATCGCAACGATTGAATCTTAGTGGTGTGGGCGTGTCGGACTTGCGCCGATTGACAGGTGCCTCACGCTCTGATCAAAAGCCTCACAGCGTCGCGGGCAGCTGTACTATCACAACCTTGACTTTCAGCTTTGCGTGCTCAACGAGTATTTACGGAAGTCCCACAATTTTGAGGCGTTTCCAATTACGTGATCCCGTTGTGATCGGGGACGTCCAGTCAGAATGGATGAGAGTTGTGAACATTGGCATCAGTAATACTCGACAAAGGTCAACCAGCGATCCCGCGACGTCCAGTCAGCCGGCATCCATGCGCTTCTGCCTGATGGCAGCACCGTCCTTCTGCGCATCGTCCTCCTCCGCAAACTGCGAAGCATGCGACCTCAAAATGGCAGCCTTTCACGGGTGACTTTGCGAGAGACGTGTAGCCATGGCGATGTGCTCAACAGTCCGAGATTCCAAAGCTGCGAGTTTACCGCCTGATGCAAAGTAGCGCCCCTCTTCAACACAATCCTGTGAAGTGGCATGTCATCGCTCGGAGCGATTTCTCTGCAGGGACACAGCACCCTCATCAAGAGCAACCTTCCTCACCCCGTAAAATTTGTTGCGTGAGATCGTGTGAAGCATATAGCGCAGCGTGTCATTTCATAGCAAGGCTAAACAGCAAGCGTTGTTGTTGCCTTTGTCCTTTCCAAGCGCACTGTCTGTCCTCTCAATAACATGCCAGGTCTCCCTAGTTTGCCTGCTAGCTGCCACCTTGCCACGATGATCATGCTTACTACTAGTCATCCTCGGGCATGTTTGTTGAGAGCTTGTCCCAGTCTTGCAACATCAACCTGCATGTTGAATCATACGTTAGCCAGGGGCTCCAAAGTTCCAGAAAAGGTGCAGCCAGAGGCCGTTGTGCGAGCAGGAATGATTCATGTCATGCGGATAGCCGGCCCACCGTTGCGTGCAGGGCCCTGAGCCCTGTCTGTGTATCGGTGACACCATCCTAAGTCAGTAGAGATCCGCTTTGGCATGACTGAGGTGTGCTGGCAGCACATCCTTCATCATATACATTTTCCCCTCTGCAAAACTTCACGTCATGGACACTGCAGGACACTGCTGTCACGTATAGTAACTCATTTGTGACACGGCCCAGTGCTGCTTGAACTCAGTCATCTGCTGTCCAAATTCTGCGTGTTTGCCAGGCCTGCGTTCACTTCCTTGCACATGCCTGCTAAGCTCATCGTCAGACGATCCAGGGCAGTGACTTCACACGCCCTGGGTCGTTTAAGACTGGGCTTAAAAGATATGCGTACAAGTGTAAGGCAAGCGCCGTACTGCTCCAAACTTTGTTTGCGTCTTGACAAAAAGCCCTTCTGTACTTTTGCGTTTTTAACTTTTGCGTTTGACATTTGGCCTTCCTATTTTGCGCCTTTTTATTCCGCATCGATTTGACAGGCGTTGACAGGTGACAAGCGTTACTCTCGCTCTGACAAGACTTGGCAGTTTGTGCCTCCTGCCTATTTCGCTGGACCACAGTGGGGCGAGAGAAGTCAACCTTTTACACCACACACCACAGCAACCAAAAATAATTAGATGTTTGCCAGCTCTGGGACGATTCTGGGCAGCAGCGGTAATGTGTGAAATTACCAGGTGAAATGCGTGAAATGGGCCGGATAACATGGATGAATTACCACTGGTGGAAGTTTAGTGCGTGGATATAGTGAGGAGACTGTGCCGTGGCGCAGGTATGATGTTGTCCATTATTTCCTCTGGTCCCAGCATGTGTCTGTGTTTCCTGTTCCATACGTACATACACACATATGCATGCATAACGATGCTGCTCTGACCCTGTACAGACTCTGCGCCCGGTCGCTGACCCTGTGTGCCATCAGGCAGCTGCACATGCTGCTGCCCTTGCGCAAGCGCTGAGAATCTCAGAGCTCTGGTAGTGTCCTGGTAGCCAACCATATTGCCACTGCTAGGCTTGTAGAGGCACAATGCGTTTGCCACAAACAATCTACTCTGCTTTGAGTTGGGCAATGACTTGGACATAATTGTTATGAATACAACAATGGTGGTTAACAGACCCATCATGGGGTGCAATTCCCCTTGCAGTTAAACCCTTTGGGATGATCAGATACTGGGACGATCGGAAATAGGACACGTCACTGTAACTTGTTGTATAATGGCGCAACACTAGTTCGAGTCACATGCATTCCGGCCCTTGAGTGCTTGGGCTCCAAAGCTCTTCTTCACAACAGCAGCCACGGTCCGCTGCTTTACACTCTTATGTGCTGCTAGCATGACAAGAGTTGCCATAAGCAAAGATTTCACTGTTTCTCTTGCGTCATGCAAACCCGCAACTGGCATCAGGCCGATTGGAACTTCTTGTGGGCCACTTGTCCCTCCACGTAGCAACCTCATGAGCTGAATCAACCAGGAGCAAGGTGTCCCGCTAAACCTGCCCAGTCACTTCATGAACATTCCCATATCTCATGGCAATATACCTGGCATCATAATCAAGTCTTCATGCGCAGTGTTCAACATGATCAAGATTAGCCTGGCCAAAACGTGCCAGATGAACACTCTAGCTCTTCCTTCAACTTCAAACTATAACTGATCATAGTTCACCCAGCACAGGTTCATTTCTGGTCCCAAGGTCTGACCAACAGGCCTTCATCCTGCCAGCCTGTTCTTTGCAGTCTGATATCACACCCCTTTTTCTGTTACGTTCAGTTTCTGGTCACGTGGCCAGGCCTGGCTCATCACGTGCTGGTCACACCAGTGGTAGCCCGGTTCAGGTCACCCAGGGCGTCGGCATCCTGCGGCAACAGCAGCCAGAAAACGTTTCAGCCTATGCTAACCAGCCTTACTTAATCCATTGTTGAGCTGCCTGTTATTCTTCCACTTCTGCTCAACTGTGTGCTGCCACGTGTAAGCCGGTGCTAACCAGCCTTTCCTGTTCTTGACCTCTTCTGCTCAACTGTGTGCTGCCATCTGGTGACCAGCAGCTTCCCGCCTTCCTGGCGTGACATGTGACAACATGGACAACAACCTGCCACATTCCTTGAACCAGCCACATGTATCTATACACCTTATATCTTTATACACGCCAGCCTCACCTGCCCGCCCCACCAATGACCACCCCGTGCTTCGCCACTTTGAGGTCAGTCCCCTGCTCCCCAGCCTCAGTGCTGCCCCGTGTACCGCACCTTGATTGCGTCCGTGAGGCTGACGGCCAGCAGCTCGTTGCCCGCCAGGCCCAGGCCCTCGTTGAAGGACGCCTCGGTCACACGCGGAAACTGCAGGCAGCACAACAGGCAACAGTGGTCATTCTTTCTAAGGCTAAAACTGTAGAGCAGCAGTTGTGATTAACAGCCACGGACTGATACCTGACAAATAAGGTTGGCGTGATAATTGTTATGACAACCATTGGTCTACATGCAAAAAATATGTCGAGAGTTTGGTTAAGGTTGCTACGTTTGTGGCGCAAATAACTGGCCTACCCGTTCCCATGCAACCTGGCCTACCCGTTCCCATGCAACCTGGCCTACCCGTTCCCATGCAACCT
>QAXH01006396.1:0-12969 GCA_004335635.1 Chloromonas sp. AAM2 | reverse complement strand
CGTGGGGTAGTGGCGGGAGCAGGACCGCTACCGTTGTGTGTGGGTGTGTGGGCGGGGGCGCTCGCTTGCACTTGCATGTACAAGCCCCCGGTCAAATGCGCAGCCTGCTGTAGATAGACGGAATTGGTCGAACCAAGCATGAGGGTGTCGATAGCTACATCGGCCCGTTGGGCTGAGAAGATAGCGTTCATGGTGGGGATGTATTGCTGGCGGGAGTCAGGGGCAGAGAGGATGCACAAGATGCGGGGGCGTGTGCGGCCGGCCGCTGCGGCCCCGCTTGCCCCGCCTGCTGCGCCTTCCGCCGCCGTCCCCGCCGTCCCGCCTTGTAAGCGGTGCACAAGACACAGCGCACGGGAGAGGCCAGCACTCAGGGCGAGGGAGCGGGAAGGGCTTGCAGCTGGGTCTCTGCTGGCGCCTGCACACAGCATTGCAGGGCATAGCAGAATCAGCGTATCTTGAGGAAGATCCTGATTGTTGCAGCTTGTGGATCAAGTTTGAGTCTCTCTAAGCATGTGCGAGTGAAATGACTGGGTGTAGCTGTTGTATTTGACCATCTGGCTTCAGCTCTTGTCTCTTGCTGGCGACTCTGTCCATGCTGTGTAATTAACCGTTTTACTCATCCTTAGCAAGCACTGCCTGCTACGACCTGACATACAGAAACTCAACTGCCTACTGCCAGTGAGCTTTGTTGGCTTAACGATTGTCAGGCGCGTAAGTCTTGGAGAGATGTTGTGTCTAGCTGCAATACCTTGGGTTGAAACATGAAAAGCCATGTAATGATGATGATGCAGGTGTCTTCGATGATGATACAGAAGGTGTCTTCAATTGCACTGTGGCAGCCGCCAGCTGTTGTACGCTTTGTAGCTCTAGCGTGTCTGTACGTCCTAGTCTGTATCAGCTGACCCGTGCACAACAGGATGACATGCTTTCCAGATCTTTTCAGGTATTCCACGTGTGCCACCTGAAGCATGGCCGTTTCTCGGTTGTGGGTGTCTGTTGATCATGTCCAGTAGGCACGTGTGCAGTGTGCGTGTGGGGTTGGAAGAGGCGCCCGGCCACTCGGGCGTGCCTCCGCCCACCGACACATGCAGGGTCTCACTGCACAACAGCATATATATAGAAGTGTTACTATAATATTAGAATTGGTTTAATGTATTGTATTGTTTTTACTTACGTAGCCTCATCTAATTTTGGTGATAAATCTCTCCCACTGCAGAGCAGCTACAAATATACATGATGTTCTAGCAGCATGCAAACACACACCACAGAAGCATGCAACGAACAGCATGAGGCATGTTATACGGCATAACTGGAACAGCTATGGCTTACATCTACGGCCTGCAGCTTTTGACTGCAGCCTCCTGTTCATGGGCTGTGACGAGCGCCTGCTGACACCGCTAGTTCAACACCGTTGGAGTTGTGCCTGCCTGCATGTTCCATAGTACAACTTACCATGCGTGCTCCATGAGGCCGTACACAGCCAGTAGGTTGTTGTCACTGATCATCAAGTACACGGCAACAAAGTACAGCACCTGCAGTGCGAATGAATGGAAAACGACTCTGGCTCTACGGAAACCAAAGCTGAGAGCCCTTCGAGTCCAAAGCTCAACCATAGCCTTGTGAGCAACGACGGCATGGAGAAATGAACACGAAGAAGATGGCATCGTCCATGGCATGCACTGACCACATTGCGCAAAGTCAGACCAATGCACGTGGCAGGGACACTGGCTTGTGTTGTGATGATGTGTTGTGTTGTGACAGGCGGCCACACAAACTTCTCCATCGGCTGCAGGAGGCCAAATGCCGTGTCCTAGACGTAAAGACACGTACGGCTGACAAGTGCGTGCAGTTGACGTGACCAACCCCACCTGCTCAAGCAGGCTGCTGGTCTGTAGCTGCCCGGCAGCTGCCAGCCTTCCTTGGGCCACCGGCGCACCATTGGCCGCCGGGCTGCCGAGCAGCAGGGGCACATCTAAGAGCAGAATCAGCAGATCGCCTCCATGCAGCACTCCGCCTGCTGCCACGTGGCAAAGCATCACGTGAGCATCACGTCAAGGGGTGTCGCATGAGATGGTGTCACATGAAGGCGTACCATAGGAAGGGTTGACACATGGGCAGGCAGGAGCGGTGCAAATCCCTGGCATCAGGGTTGGCAGGTTGAGAGCTGACCACAAGATGGCCCGAGCATATCGGTAACGCAGGGCCAAGGCATGGCAAGATGACGTTACAGCTGTGCATGAAACAAAATATCACGTGAAAGGGTACCACGAGAAGAGGTATCACGTGGACACGGGTAACCATGAGCTGGTGCACTTGGCACAAGCCAGAATAGCCAAAGAAGTATGACTTCAAAAACTGTTTACAGCAGGACACGTGATGGCGTATGCACCGTGGAATGTGCACAGACTGTCAAAGGGCACATGGTGGCTACTGGTTACAAGGGCTTTGCCATGATGAGCACGTGACAGCAGCAGCAACATCAGGCGTATGGTGGCTGAGTTGTTGATGGAAACAAATCCTGATGAAGTGTGCTGATGGTGGCGCATGGCGTTCATGACTGAAGATATCAGTTCCATGCTGGTGATCCCCATGCGATGCAATAGCCTTTATGCCATGGTACTCACTGCCGCCTGCACCCACCCTCCCACCTGACATGCCTCACACATGGATTTGTAGATCGATCATAGCGCCTTGCACTGTAGCCTTATCATCTCTTGGATAGTCAGGGTAGCTGGCCTGACTTTCTTGTGCGATGTGGTGATCTGACCAACGGTCAACTGACAAACCCGATAGTCTTGCCCACAACGCCAGCGCAGCAGACCTGGGCGATGCTGGACAATTGGCAGGATTAAAAGGGCTACTAGCACAACTTGATCAAGCACAGCAATTTTGCGGCTTATCTCGGACCTCTGGCGACGGAGATCAACCCTGCTACCGAGCACTTTCATTGTCGAGCACTGCCCCTGCACGCAACGGCATGGGCAACATACTTGGCAAGTCAATGCAATTTTATCTTTCCGACTACACCCGATGCATTTGATAGGTTTTTTGACAGCAATTTTGATTCTGACGTATCGCCGAATGTGTCTTGCTGCGCAGCAATCTGCTGCCCCCAGTATCGTAAGGCAGAACGGCAGGAGCAGCCAATCCGACAGCCACTTCTCTCAGCGGCAGGGCAGCAGCAACAGGCGGTAGCACCACCTACAGCGCAAGTCATCAACCCGCTGCAGGACGTGAAGGAAAGAGCCCTCAGCCCTCCCTCACCCCCTGCACCACACACTCCAGCTACCCAGAGCCCAGCTGCGCCCTCCTCTCCTGCTTCAGCCAAAAGCACACTCACATCACCAGAACCAGCTGCCCCCACTCCAACCGCAGCATCACCTGCCACCGCCACCACTTCCACAGCAGTGCCAACCGAAACCGTTGCTCCTGCTGCTGCACCACCTCGAGCACCGGCGCAAACTTCTCCTTTCCAAGAGGCGTCAGCATCAGTAGCACACCCTACACCAGCACCACCAGCTGCAGCCGTAGCTGTAGCTGCCCCAGCATCACCGCGCGCACCAAACACCCCAGCACCCACCCCTGCAGCTGCTGCGACAGAAGCAGCCGCTGGGCCAATTCCAACCGCCCCTGCGGAACCAGCACCAGCGGCATCATCCCCACAGTCGACAGCTGCTAAAGCAGCCCCTGCCTCACCTGCCCCTGCTTCACCTGCTGTTCCAGCACCAGCAGCGGCTTCAGCACCGGCTCCCGCAGCGGCTACAGCACCAGCAGCGGCTGCAGGCCCTGATCCAATCACGCAAGAAGGCGAGGATGACAATGACGATGATAAGGGAGATGACAGCGGTGCAGCTGCCCCGTCCTCTGCACCTGCTGCATCAGGGGCATCAGGAAAGAAGCGCAACAAGAAGAAAGGCAAGGGAAAGAAGTAGACTGCCACAAGCTCCCAACACCGCACACACATTCTGCTGCGAGGTCAGAAAACAAGGCTGGTCCCACAGCCTGCCTTGTGTACCTGCCACGTTCATGTTGTGCGCAGCTTGCTGCAAGGTTAGACCACCAGCAGGGCTGCTGCTGGGCAGCTACCCCTCATCAACCTGTGCAGTCAAACCCGCAGAACAACAAACACTCGCTTTGTTTGTTGATTTAGACAGCTTGACGCACTGTAGGCAAACAGCAGCAGACATTTTGTATATTGTCTGGCAGTGGAACAACAGCCAGGGTTTGAGCAACCGAGTATTTGCAGTCCAGGCCAGGCCTTGCTGCTTAGTATGGCTGTTAGGCTAGGCG
Organism: Chloromonas sp. AAM2; assembly: GCA_004335635.1. NCBI lineage: Eukaryota > Viridiplantae > Chlorophyta > Chlorophyceae > Chlamydomonadales > Chlamydomonadaceae > Chloromonas > Chloromonas sp. AAM2. The sequence goes on along the minus strand of QAXH01006396.1, from coordinate 8,679 downwards.
GACGGATCTGTTAACACATGGCGCCATGAGTGCTGGCTTGCCTGGGCAGGTTGAACAGTCGTCTAGGGTTTTGCTGTGTCGGATACGCAGGAAGACAGAAGGTAGGCAGCAGCGTTCCAGGTTTTGAGAGTTCAACAGCCGTTGAACAGGCTGTGTGCATGCTCGACACGCAGTGGTAGTCTAGTAGGCGGACTGCCCTGGCAATACATGGCGCCAAGAGTGATGGCTTGCCTTTGCAGAGTTTGTTGTATGAAACAGTCAACTAGGGTTTTTGCTAGACACTTCACAGGGCAGGCAGCAGTGTTCAAGATTACAGCGTCCAGGTTACTTTTGCTTCACACGTGTTCTGGTCAAGCAGCTGAACACAACCTGTGCTTCTGCAAGGGGACATGCACTTCCCTGCACATGTGCATGCTTGGGACGTGGCAAAGAGTAGTAAGCTTGTTGCCTCAGTGCGCTACAGCTGATGCCATGATTGCAGTACAGACAGATCGCGGCTTGTTATCAGGCTGTCGAATTGGATGAGTTTTGATGCCCAGTACCCATGAGGTAGGCCAGGTGCTCTGTTCCGCCGGGTACATCTGGTATTCCGCCGGCAAACTGGCACTGAACCTGACGGAGCTAGGCTAGGCGTTGCTCGTTCTAATGCTGTATGCTATGCTCAATGTCGCTGCTACGGTCAACCGGCTGCAGCCGGATCATTGAGTAACAGCAACTTGTGATGTGGGCAAAGAGACACGTGCTGCTATCGCTATTCGGCACGTGCTGCTATCTGGGGCGTGGTCAGGCCTGTGTCGTGCCCCTTTCTTTTTACCCCCGTTTGACGCTGGATCCATTTCCAAGGCCTCTGCTGCGTGCCAATACCAATGTCCATGTTGTCTCTCACATGGCTTCAGCCAAGAGGGGTTTGTTCATCTGCATTTTCTTCTATATGCTCCTTTCAGTGCGCTTGTCACAACCATGCTCATTCTCTATGCGAGTCACTTAGCCATGCTCGGGCGTGGCACGTTGTGTTTTGTTGTGTAGTAACACAGGTTCAGAGGCGCAACATGCCCATCCTGCACTCAGGATCTCAATTATGCAGTCATGGACAAACATCTGTCAGAGCAACTGTGGACAGGGATCTTAACCGTAGGCTTCTTGTTTACCCGTACAATGCTGCTGTGCGCAGCTTCTGACTAAGTGCTTGTAACTGACTCTGGCACTAAGTCGGGATGTGACGCCGTGTGACACCAAGTGTGGGCTACGAGGGAAAGCAACAAGGCAGAGACGTCGAGACGATTGTAGGCCTGCCACTCCAGAGGAGTAAGTCCTACACTTGAAAACCAGAGACGGTGGCTGTGGCAAGGAGGTCTTGGACAAATCACAGTCTTACAAAGACCGGTCACTCGCCAACAAAACAAGACCAGCAAAAGCCCTGGAGAGGCAAGGGTACAGTACGGTGGGATAAGTGATGATATGGTTTGCAGCCATACCCCAGGATCTCTTCGGAAATCTGGGTCAAGCTTTGGTCTGGGCAGGGATGGCTGGTTCGTCTCAGGCATGGCTTGCGCTCAGTGCATATGGGTCGCCTTCGTGTACTACATATGGTTGCAGCAAAGCGCAGGCTGCCCTCTTCGGGCACAGGGTAGGTTTAGGCCATGGTTGCAGCAACCCCCCTAATCGACGCGCGCAGCATGGTCTCCTTCTTCTGCTTTGCCTCCCGCACCTCAGCCAAAGTCAGCTGCGACTTGTCCTTCTGCACGCGAGCAGATGTTCAATAACAATCAATGTACTCTGCAACCACATTCTTATGACCTCGATTTCAGGCGAGTCAGATTTGAGCCTATTATCTTCCAGCTCTGGTAACGTTGCCACGCCGTGTCAAGCAAATCCATCTATGATGACACTTAAAATCCTATGGTCAGAAAGTAAACCTGGCTGCTGGACGTGCATGTACATCCAGATTGCTCACGTACCCGTTAGCTAACTAGCTAGCTGCATAGCTTACAGTTGATGGACACAAATCTGAGTTCGTCCACCGGTAGATTTACACTCGAATTTGATTTGTCCCACCTTGTAGAACCTCGCCTCCTGCTCCAGCTTGCGCTGCGCCCGCATGTTCTCGTAGAACTGCCGCTCCTGCTCCGCGGCGCGCTCAAGCTCACGCTCCAAAAGAGTGGCCTGGAGACACACGGGGGGTCGTGGGGGACAATTGGGGTATACGTGGGGGATGCGTAGCAGACACCGGGCGGACACGTGGGAAGCCCATGGGGGAGAGCCGGGTGCGGGAAGAGGAATAAGCGGAGTTTGAGTGGCGTGGGCAAGGCTGGCTGCAGAGAGGTTCCAAGCACTAAGGTGGCACTGGAGGCCCTGGCAACAGGCCTGGTGTGACGGCTGCACTAGAGGCGCCTGGCGTGATGGTTGCACCCGAGCTTGGCCAGTCCGTTGGACACTGCCAACCCAGCCTAACCATTGTGGAATTGACACGGATGTCGAAAGACAACTGCAGCAACCAGCTACCCACCTGCGTGTCTCTGAGTGTTTTCCCCAGGTGCTGACTCAGTTCCACCCCGCTCTCCAGCCTCTCCCTGTCGGGGGCGGTGGGCCTTAGACCCTCGGCATCAAGCTCGTCCCGGAGGCGCGACCACACCTCGCCCTGCTTGAACTTGACGAACCTGCAGGGAGAGGCACGTGGCAGGTCGAACATCGTCTCATCACAAGGCAACACAACGTTTGGATGGAGGCAGAGTTGTCGTTTATCAAAGGCAGTGGAAGTACACGAGATCGCATCGCGTGGAGTGTTAGGTTCACTGCACCTTTGGATGACATTAACAAGGGCAATGGCCGGACAACATGAGTAGGTTAGGTGATATTGCTTCGGGCATCAGCAGGCAGTACAGATCATCCTAATTCCATGCCGTTAGGTTTACGATCACCCCTTGCTCGTACCTCCCCACAATTCCTGTTGTATAGTTGGGTCAGATCAGGTTATTTGACACGGGTTTGACAGGGGTTAAGTCTATCCCTTATGCCAGGGTTAGGGTCATTTAATTTCCTGCTATCCTCAGGCCGGGGCTGAGGTGACGGCTGTCCTAGCGTTGCTCACATTTCCACGAGTGCCAGAGTGGCGGCATCAGCCGGCTCCAGCGAGCTGAAACCGCCAAAGCCTAACAGCCGGAAACAGCCGTAGATCTTTGCCAGCACCCTTTCCCCAGTCGATGACTCTAGCAGGGCTGCCACGGTGGCTGCTCGGTCCGGTGTGGGGCTGGCGGCCAGGGCACCGCCGCTGCCACCTGCAAGCAATCAATGTCAGGTAGCTTGGTTGGTGTGGTTGCAGTTGGTTTGCTGTGATGTAACGCTATGCAGGCCATGTCCTACCTTGAGCACACCAGGGTTGCTTGTCGGTTTGCTTGTGTGGCAAGTTCACCTGGTTTCCTTCACAGCTCCCTGCTGTTTACTGGTTCGGATCATCTGCACGGTATTGTGCCCCTACTGAATACGCAACAAGTTTGTTTGCTTGCTTGCTTTTTCGGTCCTGTTGGCATGTTGGGTTGCAGCTCTTTTGGCGTGTTGGATACTGTACCTTCTCGGCTGCCACTGCTCATTGAGCCCCTTGGCCCGAGCACCAGTCAACCACCCCTTTTCTCCACGTCCTTAGCATCCAAGCACTTGTGGCCAGCATCCTATGAATAAACTTTACGTCAATACCAGGGTCAGAGGCTGACTGTTAGGTGGCGTATGACTGATCAGATAGTCAACGCTTACTCGTCTGTAGGGCCGCCAGTCCCGAGTATACGAGGCTCTCCTGCGGTACCCACTGGCTGCGCTGACCCGTGCCCAGTAGGGGCTGGGTGGGGTTAACTGAAGAAACGGCAAGCAACGGCAATCGGTTAGGGCTTTTTTGATACTCGCGGCTGACACGATGAGTAAGGGAAAGCAGCAAGGGAAATGGCACTTGTGGTGTTGTCAAAGAGCAGTTGCACAATTGGTGCACAGGCGGGAGCAGAGGAGCGCTTTCTTACTGTTCTAAACTCCTACCTGACGTAAATGTAACATTGTAAGGGCCCCCCTTTATGTAATCAACATAAAAATCACTACACTGTAGTCGATGTGTGTTTTGTTCTGGACCCGAGCTTGGGCTTGATATACTACTCGTGAGCTGCAGCATGTGCCCCATGCCAAACCCTCAATCCAATTACCAAAAACCAATCTAATTACACCCCTAACACTCGCAACCTAACACACGCACACACGTGGTGCAATTCACCCAGAGGCATGCTTCTGATAAGCCAAATCCTGGCAAAACCCTGATCACAACCCTAACACGCTCCACAACTCACCCAGCACGCCCCCTGCCGTCATGCCCCGCACAGCCTCCTCCTCCCGCCATACGGACAGCAGCAGCTGCGCAGAGCCGCGGGCGTCACGGGAAGATTTCCAGGCGAGGAAAAACGGGTGTGATCTAGGGTTCTCGAGCAGGTCGCACAGGAGCGCCAAAATGACGGCTCGGTGGCCGCGGTTACTGGCCTGCACGTGGCAAGCAACGGCAGTGTGACATGGACTTTGAGCAAGGGAGTCGAGAGTGATAACGAGGTTTGGCACAGGGACCAAGCACACAGATATGGCGAGTATACGTCAGTAATCATCCACACGTGGGACCAGAGGAGGTGAGGGCGCCTGCACTGTGTTTGGTGCCATGTTCTATACTGTGTGACGCACCATAGTCACATTATACTAGTCTACCCTGCCCTAAACCTTTGCCCTTTCTGAACCTCACCTGCATCAAGGTTTTGCACGCATTCCATTCTTCACTAGACAAAGGGCTGTGTTGTCCCTAGTGGCATTGTTATAGTGTGTTATCCGTACGGCTCCTTACCTCAAGCAGGTCCAGTAGTGCATCCATTCCGTCCTCCACCAGGAGCTTGGCGGTGTTCTTCCGGTCCGCGGCCACGCACGCCCACACACAGTCGAGGACCGCGACCTGAGGCAGGCCATGGGAGGTGCATGTCAGCTGGGACTAACAGGGACCAGTCAGAGGAGCATGGCCGACCAAGCGACCAAGTGACTACGACCAGGTCCCAATAGGGTTGTGTCGGGTAGGGTCGTGTAAGGTTTGACAGTATGGAGGGGTATGGCGTGTAGAGTAGGGTTGAATAGGGGCATGGAATGGATGACACGCCAGGAGAGGAGAACAGCCAGGGGGACAGGTCGGACTCAGTGGCTGAGTGACTGACGGGCCGGAGGGACCCGGCAGCCAGCAGCTTATCGGCACTGGCGCACAGCTGAGGGAGGAGTGGTGAGGTGACACGGATGAACAGCTGCTTCCAGCAGACGGTCTATTCTAGTGGCTAGCTCCAGGAACGGCCTGTTCTAGTGGCTTGCATTAAATAAACGCTCCAGCAGGCTGTGAAGTGACCTTTCTCACTTCATGGGCGTCTTCTTCGTGGGCGAATTTGATTGGTGTCAATTTTAAAAGGTTTGATTGGTGTTAATCCTAGGTTGGTTGGTGTTAATCCTGATAGCATCACCGTCCACCGGTTCTCACCGTGTAAGCTGAGGGCAGGGTCGGGTCAGCTGCCTTGCACCGGGCCAACTGCCCCAGTAACGCCAGCACACCGTTGGAATGCCGAAACCGCCGCAGGTTTTCCGCGTTGACACGGCACAGCGAGGCCAGCAGCAGCAGGCAGTAGTGACGGGCACTCTGCGGGACAGGGGTGCAAGGAGCATGGGTTGAGGCGGAGTCAGGCTGGGGAGCAGTTCGCAGGCGCAGTCAAAGCTTGTCTTTGCAGTAGCCCTGTGCAAGTTGTTGCTGGGAAGCCAGCGGATGCTATCAGCAGATGTCATGGTGATGTAGTGCCATCAACAATGGCCAGTCAACATCAACGTATGCTACCAGTGGTGGTGGGCGACAAACAAACCGCGTTGAGAGTTGGTTAGGTAGTTAGTTATGAAGGTAGTTAGTTGTTAGTTGAATTGTAAGTTGGGTAGTTAGTTGTGAAGGTCGTGGTGGATACCGTTACCTGTGTTTTGCCCGCGTCCTGCATGACGTCGATGAGCGTGCTGATCCCCCCCTCCGCCCCGAGCACCTCGGCCATCTCCGGCACACACGACACCAACCGGTGGAGGTGCCTTAGAGCGGCCTCCACTGCATCTGCATGCATGGTCACATGGTCGCATGGTCACGTGGTCACATGGTCACATGCATGACTACGTGGTATACAAATCATCATCACATGGTCAGTCCGTGTGTGTGTCGCTTGTGAGTGCAATCAGAACGCACAACAAACAGAACATGCACATCATGCAAGGAATCCAGAACATGAACAGTTGCATGCACACATGACTCACGTGCTGCTGCAGCTCCGGCAACTGCCTGTGCTGTGACGACCAGTCGTCGGGCTACAGAATCCTTGTTTTTCGACGCTTCCCTGCTGTCCTTGAGCCATCAGATGTAGACGTGTGCCATGCATCTGGCTTCATCATGTGACCCAGCTTAGCTCCAACCCCTACCCTACCCTACCCTACCCTACCCTACGCCATCCGCCCCACCTGGGTTTGTCCCCGTTGCCATCAGCCTGAGAGCCACTGCCGGTCCCCCCTCGGACAGATAGGCCTCGGGGCACAGGGGTGCCAGGGAATACAGACAGGAGAGAGCAGCCACCCGCAACTGCAGGGGCAAGGGAGGCCGCACAACGCGGGGTGAGATTGAGATCATGTTTGGGCAGGGTGAGAACGGGCTAAGGATGCACCTGACTTGAAATGGATGTCAACAGGCTCGGCTAGGATGCGGTAGGGTAGGGTAAGTTAGAATGAGTAGTGCTATCACACCATCACGCCAACCCACAGATTGGCAAACCTCCCTCCCTTCCCTCCCGCTTGTCTGCCTGTTTATAATGTTCACTGAATGTTTTTGCCTGTTGACAGTTGTATACGTTTCTGCTAACCCGTTCTTACGTTTTTGTTCAAGCCTTTCACCTCACCTGCGTCATTTGGTCGTTTGCCCATCGCTTCTGTGCCACAGCCGCCGCTGCCGCCACCCCCTGATGCCGCAAAGCCTCGGGCAGCAGCTCAGCACATGCAAGCATCGCTCGCATGAAGCCCCAGGACTTCGCCAGCGGGAGCACTGGGCCTGGAAACGTACAAGACAAGGCAAGGCTGCTGGTGTGCAACGCAAGGCGGGCGGTATTGGGGGAGGGGGGGGCAATAAGCATGCACTTCACGCCTGGAAAGAAGAAAGAGGGCTACGCATGGCTTTTTGCTCACTGCTGTTTCACACGCTTTGTTGGCTGCAGATGCCAGTAGGGTACGCCGAACCGTTTAGGGTCTGGCTGGGGCGGGCACTGATCCTGGACCATAATGTGCATGGGCACCTTGCTTGTGGCGCTTGGACTAACCCGCTTTGCATGCTGGTTCTGTGCTCTGTTCCTGTTTCATGTGGCTGGTTGCCTTCCTTTCTGCCTTGTTCGTTGCTGCCTTTTCTGCCTTTGGGCCTACTTCTGCCTTTCTTCCTGCCTTTCTTCTCCTTTCTTGCTCAGGGTAGGTCAGGGCGGTACACAACCCGTCCCATGTCCTTTAACGGCTTCCCTGATGTAACAAATCAATTAACCATAACGTGCATATGTAAAATGAAGCATGGGAACGAGCTGACTGTTGTGTCCATGTTTTGTGTCCATGGGTCGTAGTGAGATTGCCTCCAAGCTAACTACCTCACTGACCAACCAACTGGCAAGGCAAAACTACCCCAACTAGCACCCACCCCTTGACCCCGAGTGTACACACGCCGCGGCACACGCCCGCCACGCCAGCAGCTTGAGCTCCAGGTCACACTCCTCACTGGTGAGGGCCCAGGCCTGCATGGGACGCACAGAGTGGGTCCAGGCGAGGCTGAGATGACCAATCCGTACGTAGATGACTCGCCAAGCGAGAGGTCGGACAAGTCATGGGCGGCTTTTGGAATACAGAAACAAGCACCTTGAAGCTAGGCTAGGGCTCGTCATCGTCATTGTTGTGGTGTTGCAGACGTCTTGGGCACTTGGGTCTGGTACGGGCAAAACAAGCCACTACCGCTCACCCAGTCAACCCAAGCACGCCCATTGTCATGAATACCCAACATACCTGCATATCGCTTCACCTTCGTTACAATTTCTCACAAGCATCACATTCATGACTTCCTTGACCCCCAACCCCCACCTTGACAAGCCCAGGATGTTCATGCACGCCCAGCTCAGGGGAGGTAGAAACAGCCAGTAACGGTTGAAACAGCCCTGCTTCCGCCGCCACCATGCAGAAAACTGCCCCATGAGTGTCACGTGGGCTGTGGCCAGCAGGCGACATGTCCCGGTGTTCTGCCCCCATGATTAGGTTGATGACCACAAGGATATCGTTTCGTGATTCCTTATCAACAGCGCGATAGCCCTGCAAGTGCGGGCGTAGGGCGGGTGAGAACGAGTGGACTGTGATTCGAGCACAACACATACGTCAGGTCAGCATGATTGAATGCATCCAGGACGGAGAGCAAGCAGGCACAACAAGCCTTGTCCCTTGTCACATGCCGATCATAATCATACTCAGTTTCCAACTAGTGTACCCCCTCAAAGCCCTCAACACTCCTACACACACGCTCCTTTTTTGTGTTCTGATTGAGAACTCGCTCCCAATGTAAAACAACACACAGACGCCCACAAACTGGCACACGCA
>QAXH01006393.1:6197-39492 GCA_004335635.1 Chloromonas sp. AAM2 | reverse complement strand
CTGAGAAATCAGATTGAGCAGTGGGACAGGAAGGGTTGGCAGTGAGGACAGAGCAGTGACCTTGAACACAGCCAAGTTACTTTTGCAGCTGAGCCAGTGATGATTGTACTTCGGCATTGCTGGACACCGGACACGGCAAGAGCTTCTGCATCGGTTTATTGAGCTTGACACTGAGCTTGTTGTTGAATAACATAAATGAATAATAGGATTGGATAAGGATTCAACTATTTTTTGGGAGAACAATGAGTGTGCAGTGGGTGCGCCCACCAGAACCGTGCAGCGTGTGCAGTTTGGCAGGTCAAAAACTGTGTACCAGTCATTTCGCAACATACTGTCCGTATTGATTTCACCTGCAACGTTGCAACGTCCGAGGTCATTGCGCGTCAACAGGGTCGCTGCTCCTTCCAAGGGCATAGCACAAGGATCTTCACAATCTAAAAAAAATTGAGTCCGCCTTTCAGCTGCACCCACTTTTCGTGAGCTGCGGTCAAGAAGCCCACTTCCAAGCCAAAGACCGTCAAGGCAGCTGCTGCAAGCCCACTACTATCCGGGTGTGTCGCAATACCCTTTACATGTAGGTTGGACGGGTTGGAATCCCTCCCCTCACGTGAAGTGCATAATGTCATAATTTCGTTATGACGTCATAGCCTTGGCAATCTTTCGTCGCGTTGGACATCCAAAGGTCAGACGTCGCGCTGACGACACTCTGCATCGTTGTCTGCCTCTCGTCTGACAGCCGCGGCATGGACGCAGGACCCAGGGACGGTGAGGCCCGCCTCCCGCTGCACCAGCAAACAATTTTGAAGGCTCTCAAATCTGCGCCCTTACCTTGCAGCTGATGCGATCGTTCGGGCAAACAATGCTGGCAGAGGCAGACGTCGACATGTGTTCGATTTGCACGGGCTGAAGGCCGCCGAGGTGAGCGCAAAGTCTTTGACAAACTGCGTTACAAACTGCGTTTGCAGACAGGCCTCTTATCCCTAGGCTCGGCTTATCCGATGAATCAAGGGACCGCACAATCCACGGGGCCGCAATGCGCGTGACGGGCACCAGCTCTAGATAAAACACAGTCGCGGGACGGGCACCAGGGGCCTGCATGTTGTTGTGCTGCGGATTTTTCGTGATGCATTTTTCATTCACGCGCTTGCTAGAGCTGAAGCGTAACTTTGCGATGTCTTTGCACGCATGAAACATTCAACAGGTTGAAGAACAGGTTGTGAAAGCCATTCACTGGGCTTATGGAGCAGGCAGGCAGCGCATTGCCTTCATCGTGGGCCGAGGCTGGCACTCGGGACCTGCAGGACCCACGCTCAAGGATGCAGTTCAAGCCGTCCTGACTCGTTTCTTGACATTGAGGTGACTGAGCAGGCAAACGCGCAGCTGTATACCTGGTTCAGGCCGGTTAGGGGCTAGTACACCTTTTGCCTGCTGTTCGGTGTATTAAGAGCTGAGCACCACAAAGAAAGCAGCAGACTAGCACAAAAGCAGCTGATATACTACGATACGCTCAGGCTCAAGGACGCTCTAGGCTTGGGAAAAAAGTAGGTCACCCCCAGACTGCAGTATGTTAGAAGGAAGACCGATTGATCAGGCAGTTTATGTAGCTCAGTCGGCCTTAGCCGTGGCTGAGTGGGTGTGAGGTCGTTTGAGCCTCAAGAAGTCACGTGCCTTGCCCGGGCCGCAACCTTGCTAGCCTGCACCATTCGCTGTGTGAAAGGATGGAGGCGCTTTACTATTCGGGTGTGTCCTTCACATGTAGGTTGGACGGGTTGGAATCCCTCCCCGCTTGTGAAACGCCAGAAAAAACCTTGTAGCGAGAACTCTTGCCTACATTGTGGCATAATCAATTCGCATGGGTTGGCCATGGCGATCAAATTGAAGCCGGTTTCTGAAGCAGCTTTTGCAATCGCGGTCATGCCGCACCCCTACTGGACCATTTTGTCTTGTTTCTTTTGCAAAGTGCTGCCGATAGTTTTTGCTAGCCGTTGCTTGGCGGGTCTTAGCATGTAATGTGACGTACCATCATGGCACCCGTCACTGACCCCATGGGGCGGGTCAGGTTAGGGTTGGCCCCAGACTGCATTGCGACTCTTACAAACCAGATATCAAGAAGACCTGTGTAATAGGTGATAGAATCAGCGGAAAGGAGTTTGGCACCCATGTATGAACCCATACCCACTCAGTCTTGGCGGTGACCACGTAGATTATCACTCTTTACTGTTACTGTGTGAAGTTCCCACTAGTTGAATAGCTCGCAGCTGGGCCTGCTGGTGGCAAGCATAATAATGGTGGCTACAGGGCCCTCCGCTCCATGTCGTGAACAGTTTGGGAGAGCTCAGACACAGTCATATTTCATGTGCCCCTTCCTAATTTTTCTCACAAGGAATTGCTCCTGCCATTAAGCGATGGTCAAATGAGGGAGATGCATGTAAAGCTGATGCGTCTCTGGCCTCCACCACCACCTTTTATTTACACCTCACAGCTGCCGCTTAGCTGTTCATGCACGGGTGACGGATAATGCGAGTCAGTTGATGTGTGCTTTGACAACAGTGCATGCCTTGATGCTGCTCACAGGTGGTATGTGGGCGTCTACCCCAATGACGGCATTATTTGCGTCATGCTGGTCAAGGTCAAGGGCTTGTTTAAGCTGGGCGAGGCAGCCGTCAAGCAGCCAGCCGTCAAGCAGCCAGCCGTCAAGCAGCCGGCCGTCAAGCAGCCAGCCGTCAAGCAGCCGGCCGTCAAGCAGCCGGATGTCAAGCAGCCGGCCTTCAACAAGCCCGCTGTCGAAAAGCCCGCACTGCAAACACAGCCAGGCAGATCTCTCCTGCCAGAAGCCTCGGCAAAAGCCTTGACACTGTCCACATTCAAGGAGTCTCTCCCTACGTGTAAAAATCCTGCTGTCAAACAGCAACAGCCCGCCGCTGAGCAGAAAGCAGCTGGTGAGAAGAAGGCAACCATGCCCAAGGTAAAGGCTGTCAAGAAGCCCACTGCCAAGCCCAGGCAGGCAAGCAGGCTGTTTTCGCTCAAGGTCAGGAGGTCCACTGCCGAGCCAAGGGGGCCAAGAAGGCTGTTTGCGCTCAAGGTCAAGAAGGCAAGATTGTCAAGAAGGCTGCTTAGGCACAAGGTCAAGAAGCCCACTGCCAAGCCAAAGAACGTCAAGACAGCTGCTGCCAAGCCCAAGGCAAACCAGAAGCCCTCCACGCCTAAGGTCACGAAGACTGCTGCGCCCCAGCCCAAGTCGTGGAGACAGCCAGGGCTGCTTGCAAGTCCAAAGCACCATCCAAACTTTGGCTTTAAGCAGGTTCAAGGCAGGCTTTCCGGTTTTTTTTGTTTATGCTGCCTTCAACTGCTCAGCCCTATTTCGTACCGACTACAAGCTGTTTTACCATGTTAGCACTTACATTTCATGTGACACAGAACGTCAAGGGGTTGGCAACCACCATTACTATCCGGGTGTGTCGCAATCCCCTTCACATGTAGGTTGGACGGGTTGGAATCCCTCCCCTCTTGTGGAGCAAGTTTGCCCATCTTTAGCACTAGCTTAACTGACTGCTTCGCCCAAGACAGTCTTGAGCTCACATGTGCACCGCTCTTGAAATGTTTCCGGTTGGGTTGGGTATATTGGTCTGCAGCAGACCTGACCTACAGGAGGGCAAGCCTCACTCTGAGCCTTTGGACAACCATCGCCTAGAGATGTGATATCAGGCGATGTTGATGTATATAGAATGTGAATGTTGTTGTGGTTCTTGTTGTTGATCTGATGTAGTATGCACATGAAAGTGCGAGGGGCAGGGCTAAGATCAGGACCGGATCAGCATCCTCCTGCAGTGCCATGTTAGATATCTTACGCAGTTGTTCTTTGTTCGCACTTGTTCAAAAGGATCGTGATGAGGGAGTCAGCCAGGGAGCCTCGTGTCTGTTGTATGTGTATGTACTTATACCGAAGAAGACATGGAACGGAATGGGCACCGCCCTAACCCACGCTGAGCAAGAAAGCAAAACGAACGCAGGGAACAAAGCAGGCAAGGCAGGCCAACTGAAGACAAAACAGGACCGAGCCGCCTAAGGTAAGGGCAAAGACTAGAGAGAGGGGCAAGAAAGGCTAGGAGGCTTGGTCAATCACGCCAGAATACATCACAGCCTTTTGTGGTTTGGCGGGATTTCCGGATGGCATGGCTGGAGGTGCCTGGGGACCTGCCTTGGCGTGTGAACATCTCGCATGTGGTTCGGGATCACGTCGCATATGGCAATGTCATGATGTTGCTTGTCCCAGAAGTGGCACTACGCCGTCCACCAGCATCACACATTCCATACCGTGGTAGAACACCACTGACAGTGTACCACTTCAAAGCAACTAGAGTGGAACTGGATACCTGACAGGAATTGTCCCTGAACTGGCAAACTTCTTTTGTTGTTTGGCACCAACTCTGACATTATTTTGGGTGTCCCAGATTGCTCTCAATTACATAGTCTGGGAGCAACAAAATCGGTCGGCGCCGCGCCCCCTAAACCCCGCCCATTGACCTATCAACAACCCTTCAAAGCTTCAGCTTCTGTAGCACGATCTGCTGCCAGCCTCTCAGCCCTTGCTTCACGTGCGCAGTGCTCCTCAGCTTTGTTTACGAACCAGCCATTGATAGTGTTCAGCCAACGAGCTGCACAGCAGATTTCTGCTTCAAGGGTTTGAATTCCGCCTGTTAGGATGCCCTATTCATGCGTGCCACAGAGCGCAACAGGCCAGTTTAAGAGGCTACTTGAGAGCCGAACGTGGCGCACGAACTGTCGCCCTTGGACCTTGGACCTCGACTCCGCGAGTCGCGACCCTGCTCAGGTCCTGTATCGCATGGCCTTTAAACGAGGCTGGGAGTAACTAGACCTCCACGTTGGCTTCTGCAAAGCGCTGGTAGAAAATTCAGGTTCTTTTCTGTCGTTGCTAAGGGTGCAGTGGTTGCCAGTAACGCGCAATAAGTGATGCACATGACGTCAGAGTGAGCATGACGCTTGCATTCTTCTTTGCCTGATTCTTCGTCTTTGCCCTGCGGTCTACCCTGCTTTGGATAAGCATTGGTAAGTGTGTTTCATAGGTCCGATAAAATGGTAGCATCACATGGCAGCATCACAAATTCGGCGGTATCACACATTGCCCACTGCTGACCCACTGATTCATTACCCACTGAGCTACCCAGCGATCCGGAAAGAGCAGGTACAGGCGCAGCCCAGGCTTATGTCAAGCTTGGGACCGTCGCTGCACACAGACTGTTGTCACATCAGGCAAGTTAGACATCACACATAGTATCGGTCGCACATGGTATCGGTCACAGACGTGCACGACGTGCAGGCCACATCAATGTTTCGTCTCTCGCCTCAGCTTGGACTGGCCGCCTCAACATGGACAAGAGACGCAGGGCGGGTGAGCCTCAGCAAGAAACCCTAATGAACAACACCAGCACCAGCAACATTTCTGAACGCAATGGAACTAGACGATACCACTTCAGTTTTTATGCGCTCACCTTGCAGGTGCTGATGTGATCTTTTGGAGAAACAATTTTGGCAGGCCTGAACATGAAATCGATTTGCATGGACTCTGGGTCGCCGAGGTGAGCGTCGAGGGCTTCAAGACACATGGGATCACCCGATGCTTTCGGCTCATCCGATGTTGCCAAAGGGACCGCGCAACGCACGCATGCATCGGGCATCACGATGAGTTCTAGCTAAAGCATGTTGTTGCTGCGGGTGCATTTCATGCTGGGTAAATGTGCAATGCATCTGCGCGCATTGAATGATCAACAGGCTGAAGAACAGGTTGTGAAAGCCATTCAGTGGGCTCGTGGAGCAGGCAAGCGGCGTTTGGAGTTTATCGTGGGCCGAGGCAAGCGGTCGAGGACTGGAGGACCGAAACTTAAGAATGCAGTTCAAGCCGTGCTGGATCAGTCTCAAATCTGAGGTGGGCGATGCCTGAAGTGCGCAGCTGCATGTCCACTCCTGCTACCTGTCAGGAGCATGCCATGAGTAGGACCACCAATAAGTACATCTGGTACAGGGGGGGTGGATCACGCCAGCCGTCAGTCAGTCGCTGATGATCAGGACACACAGCTGCGTGTCGTATTTAGGTCGGTTGGGAATACAGGTTGTCGCCCGTCTAATGTTGGCACCACAGCCGCTCAAACCGAGCTCGCCGATTCGCGGAACAGCATGGGAGTACCAAACCCCACCGACCGGCTTAGAAACGGTTCCATGGCCATTCCCATCGCATGCATGGCACCCACTCAGCAGTTAAGGTGGGCCAAGAGGCTCATGCACATCCCTGAACTTGACGGGTAGGGGTGGCCATGTGGTGACCCAGCTGCAGCTGTCCCAGCACATCACTGACAGCAAGGCTGCAGCCCCCAAGACAAGGGCTGGCAGGACAGCAGCTTTGGCACATAAAGACGTTGATATGAACACCCAGCTCAAGCCCAAGGCTATCTAGAATTGGCTTGCTAAGGCTCGAATGCTTGCTGGCAGGGGCAGGCGGGCAAAACAGCAACCGTTTCTTCAATTCAAACCGTTTCTATCACTCAAGCATTGCTCAACTCGGGCTCATATTGCACCAGCCCCTGAGTGAGATGGACACTCAAGGCTATCTCTAGATAATTTTGTTGTCAATTTTGGCTACGTACACCCACGCGGGCCCGAAAACCCTTGTTTTGACACCCTTGCTGATGTAAGCCCTAGCTGGTCGACCGCAGAAGTTTTCGTTCTCGTTTTGTGCCCCTTTTCTGTACACATCCCAGGCTTCAGGAATTTCAAGGAATCATGCAAAAGGACCTTTTGGTTGAACATCAGCTTAGAGTTATGTCAAAACTGTTCCACAATATCCCCGCCTCCTGTATAATGCACGCCTTGATTGGTTCTGCTCACAGTTGGTACGTGGGCTACCCCAATGACGGCATTATTCACGTCAAGCTGGAGCCAGCACAGCCTGACTACGGGCGTCCTCAGTTATCTATGCGGCCAACACAGCCTGAATACGGGCGCCCACAGTTATATATACGGCTAACAGAGGTTGATGATGAACCTCCACAGGTTACTGCCCATCTGCCGTCGTGGTTGGAAAATGTTATGATGTTGATGATGATTGTGATTCCGTTGCTTCTGTGCTTGGGTTGGCTGCCGCACTGAAAAATAAAATGATGTCGCTTGTGACAGGCCTTGTTGAACATCAGCAGGGCCTTGTTGAGCGTCAGCACACAACGACAGCAGCGCAAGCGACTGCTCCGACCACCCTCGGCATGTGCACCACCCTTGAACTGTTCACATCATGTCTTGCCTGGGTGCGCGTGAGAGCTGTGAAACTCAACTGAGAACCCAGACGTGTCCAAGGCAGCAAGCCAGGCTGCATGCAAGTGCCCAACCACACTCGTGCTCAGTACGCACGCTTGCGTTCGTTGGGCATGCCTAGCCTACACCCATGGCATGGTTTGACTGTGAGTACATCCACCACCGTGGCAACACATGCTCGAACTTTCTCTGCTCAAATAGCACTCTTGTCAGGCCCCACAATATGTTGTTGCAAGGCCTGAGCGACATATCTGGGTGCTGACTGATGATCGTGCTTCCATGAGCAGATCAAGTCATCTTACGAGGGGACCACTCACACGCAGAGAATGTCAAAGCACCAGGACGTCCAGCAAAACGAGGTGAATCAGGTAGGGCTGGTATTGCCATACAACTGCGACCACTCCATCCCTGCGACCATGCCTGACCAGACACATGGATCAGCTGGCCACCTAATCCATCATTGTTGTCGAAACCAAAATGCAGTCATGATGCAAACATGTGAGACCAAAAAGCAGAATTGCAGAAATTCAAATGCAGCGCGACCCGCTTTGAAGTTGTAAAGGTGGTCAAACTAACTGGGCCAAACTAAGGGCCAAACTAACTGTGCCGCCATAACGAACCAAGTATCTGCAACAAACTCATGCCAGGCACTCTGGCAACGCATCTGCAAAACGCGTTGTCCTGACCCCTGTCTGTTCAGTCAGCAGCTGACTGTCCATGCTGATGTCAGCAGGGCTGGCAACGCCACGTGACACACTAGCTGATGGTACTGCTTGGATAATGGCAGACGTTTCCTCCTCTGTCAATCCTCGGTATACGGCCACCTGGAAAGGTCAGGGGTGGATAGAATAGGGGTGGATAGAATAGGCGTTGAAAGAAAAGCATGGTTTGAAACATGAAAAGCAATAGCTGGTGGGCTTAGGTGGGGTACTGCAGATGAATCAGTCTCTTCATGCACGTCTCTCATTATGCATGCCTTCCATCATGCATGCGCCCCATCATGCATGCCTTACCATGCGTGCCATGTCCACACGGCTGAGACGCTGGGGCCCGCCCAGATTGAGTACAGTGCTTCTTGACGCTGCCTGGCTCTCAGTGTCAGAGGTATGGCCGTCGATCAACGCCTTGACAACATTCACTATGTCCTGGACACGGAAGAAACATGGAAAAAAATTGCGTTGCCTTGGGCCACCATCTCCAGCGAGCGGCGCCAGTCAGTGAATTCAGGTGCGTTCAACTACACATTCCTGATGGAACTTGGGTTAAACAGTGGTCCTTTCTCACACTATTCTGTTATCGATTCTCACACCTTGATGTAGATGGGGCACCGCCACTCGTCCTGGAAGAACTTGTTTGGCTCCTTGCTGGTCACGACACTATCCTGCAATGTACGCAAGCAACATTCGTTTTGGCAGTCTAGGCCAACCAAGGAGCTTTCCAGAAATACGATCATCGTGGGTTCGACATCTAAATCCTTCAGGTATTCGAAGGATTCATACGTCAAGGCTCCTGCATTAAAAGTGCAGTCGTGGATGACACATTTCAGCCCAGGTAGCCGTCTTATCAGAACCAATCCATTGAGTTATCATCCAGCCCAGGCTGCTGTCCACCTGTCAGCCTCACTTGCCAAGAACGTTGCCTCATCTCATGGCTTGTCAGCGTCGTTTGATCTCCATCTTGTATCTGCCTGTCAGCCCGGCTTACCAGGAACTGCAGGAAGCGTGTCCCGGGCACCGGGTCAGGGCACATGGGCCCGTAGATGATACTGCTGCGCAATATGAAGCTCCGGCCGGGCCAGGCCTGCATGGGCACCGGTGTAGCAGGCGTGCATGGAGTCATAGCAACTCCATGTCATCACAGTCAACTCAGCTCACTCATGGCGCCCACATTCTCAGCAAATACACTGACTGGGCTAGCACTTAGCGTTACAACTTGAACACACTGAGCTGCACGGCGGTGTGCGTGTGTGGTTTGCCTGGCCTGTGTGGCTCGGTGACATCCAAGCTCAAGACAGGTCGTAGGTTACCAATGTAGTTGTTTGGTTTGTAACAAGCTCTAACCTCTCAAACTCAGCCTGTGCAGCCAGCACCTGGAAATCGCCACCTGGCAGCTCATGGGCTGGTTACTGTGACCTGGCAGCTGATCTTGCACCAGTTTGTGTGTGCGTATGATACCTGACCACGAGAGCCCCAGTCTACTGCTCAAGCTCATTGTCAGGGTAGAATCAAGTTGCCCAGACACGACCCGAGCAATTGAATCAGAAGCTAAGAGCAAATGAAGGCTCGCTCAGACAAGGTTCAGGATTCAGACAACTAACTGCTGTTCCATACATGGCATGCTGGACTGTAGGCGGTACCTTGATGGCTTGTTCTGCATCCAGTTTGGACCTCCCATACACGTTGACTGGGTCACACACGTCACTCTCCTTCCACATGGCGCGTGTGCCGTCATACACCTGCGTTCACAGAGCCCACCACGCACATGATCCGTTCTTTGTGTTCCCGTTCACGCTTCTGACCTCGTATGCTTGTATCCATCGCCGGCTCTCGTCTATGGCTTGATATCGTTTGCGCTCCATGCAGTCAGACTCCCTGGTGTAATCTCTTTTGTGTATGGGGTCAAGAAGGCCTCACGGTCCACTCAGTACACAGGGTCTCACAGTGCTGCCAGTTGTTTCTGTACCAGGCTCTTGCATAAAAAATCATCAAACACACCGACACTCCGCGTGTTGCCTCCAGACGCTGGGCAATTGCTGGTATTCAGTTGAACCAGGGGCACATGCTTCGGGCTCAAGGGTTGATGCTTACGCCATCTTTTCCATTTGCAGGACCGTACTGATGTAAACCAAGACGCATATACACACACACACGCACACACCTGGTCGGTTGAGATATGTATGAGCATTGGCTCCCGTTGCCCAGCGTGTTGTTGTTGTTGTTGCTGCAGGGCGGCTAGCAGCTGCGTTGGGATGTTGACGGCCCTGCATTGCAACAGTGTTAGGACGTACCATTGTCTCAATCCAGCCTCAATCATCACACCAGCTGGAGAGCAGGTAGCAAATGGTGGGCATGTTGACGGCCCTGCAGGGTGATGGTGGATCTGCATCACGGCCTCACTTCCCAACCCAGCGATCTGGCGTCCCATGCACAGGACAGGCTAGCCTTTTCATCGTCAAATGCAGCGAGATTGGAAGTGTAATCATCATACTTGAACACTCGACACCCAATCGCATGCATCTGACCCCGATACCCCTCATCAGTGCCTCATTTAGGCATCAGAGGCATGCAAGCTTCCCTGTGGTCCCACGACAAGTCCATCTGTACCACAGCTTTGAATGATAAAAATTCGATTAGTCTAGGTCCATGTTGCCATACTTGGTGGTTCCTACGATTCGCCCACCTGGCTGTGTCAGGGTCCTTCTCACACACGCCGGGCTGTGCCATGGCTGCGCAATTGACCACACCTGTGCAACAGCTCTCGGTCAGGTCACATCGGCCCATATCAGCAATGCCAGCGCCACACGTTCTTCAGTAGTTTCCAGGCCATGCTTTCCGTCATGCACGCAACGTCGTTGGAGGGGTGAACTGGAACCAACCTTTAGTCAGAAAACTGTACATGGTATGCTGCAGCTTGTTTTGGGCCCTTTTCTCTACTTTGTTCGCTTGTCTTGTTCAGGCTAGACAGGGAATGCAGGTGTGCTGTGCTTACAGTCGAAGGGCCCGTGCTCCTGGAATGCCTGCTGCAGCCCTTCCCCTGTCGCCAGGTCAACCTGCATGCATGGGGCATGCTATAGAGTGAAGCAGGTGTGCCACAACAGGCACAGCACAAGTCAAGCAGCACATGTACAGCACTACTTGCAGACCAGCCAGATGCAGGTAGATAATGACATGGTCCTCCTAGGGTTGTGCTTCGGCTTTGCATGTGAGCAATAAAACTTCCACTGTGATTATGCATGAACCATGCACGCACATACCACCCAAACATACCACCCTCGGGCTGACCCAACCTCCGCTTATTCCCGGGGCCCACTCAACCCCAGGGCTCATACCGTGCATTGGTTGCGTTCACTCCATACACACATTGCATCCATGGACTGGAATGCACTTAAGGAGTTCTGCCTGGCTCCATACCTAAACAACTTCAATCTCTCCCAAGCTCCTGTTATGGCAGCCTAGCTTAGCCCGTTTGTCATTGCAGCCAAGTCTCTCTGAGCTCCTGCTATTCCCTGAATTGAGATGCATGTGTTCGCAGCTGTACAACGCCAGATCCCACCTTGCACGCGTTCACTCCAGGGGGCATGTGACTCGGCTGACGTGAGCTGTACGTGAATGTAACCTGCATGATCAGGCAGGGCCTCTGTTGACACCGTGTGTGTGGCGTGCAGTACTTGAACATATCTGTTCACAACATGGAGAGTGTTGAAGCAGCAGCATAGGATGTGTACCAAGAACAGGGTAGCTGGGCTGGTTGTTGTGGCTTCTACATGTCAGTTAGGCGAGAACTGCTCAGTGGGGCCGACTGGGCTCTGCTGGATGCTGGCCTGATGTGTGAGGCCTGATGTGGGCCAAAAAGGGAAAGGGCCCGACCGGCGCTGGGCAAGGCCAAGGCTATTGCACCATGCTGAGTACTCCTATGGTAAGGCTACTTAGCATGCAAGCACCTGTGGCTTGTGATTGGCAATCGTGTATTGACAATTGGATATGAAATGGATTGTGAGAATGGTGGGTTCGGAAGCATTGATCCAGACATTGCAGACCATGTGTGAGGTGTGGCATGCCCTGCTACCAATGCAGCTTTCAAAGGTCGAGGCTGGCCATGTCGGCAAGTCCCTGAATGGCTCCCTGTACCTAGATGGCTGATGTGGCACCGCGCTTGTCCATCCAGATTCAACTGCCACCGGGCAGTCATGCCATTTGGCTCACACTCTGCCCCCATGCATCCCGTTCTTGCGTAGTGAAGGTAGCCCATGTCATGCATTAGCCGGGTCACCCTTTCAACCCGTACCTTGCATTGTTCATACAGTCCATGGATCAAGAACTGGCCGAGGTACCCAGAGCCACCGGTTATCAGCAGACTTGGTTGCATCACTGACTACAAGCTTTTCTTGCCGGAAGAATGTTTTCTGATGGAAGAATGTTTTTGGAAATTGCCTGCGTTCGCCTATGCGACTGAGGCTTTCGCACACCTTCATCGCTTGCGTTTCCTTCGTGCCTCGGTCGCACAAACCATGATGATCCCGGCGATCCCTCACGTTCAAATTGCCCTCAGCTGTCGCAGACCTCAAGGTGCATTCGCTGCCTGCATACGAGCGCATCCTTCTTTAGATTGATAGCAAATGAGCCAGGCATCTCACACATGTCAGCCACCAAGAGCCAGGCGCTGACCTAGTCAATCCGCATCTGACCATACTGATCACAGAGTATCACAAGGTCTTTATGACCCAAGGAAGATACAAGAGGAGTGCCACAGGCCCATAGAAACTGTTACACATGAGATAGTTGGCGCGGGTTAGGCGGACACAGGCGTACGCCCAACGTCAGCCATGTGGGCCGAAAGAGGTGGACCAAGTGATGAATCATACACGCTCCAAAGTGAAGCCTTGCGTACTTAAAGTCTGCAAACTTGTTCTGCAGGCAAACCTATGCTGAATGACTTATATTGAATTATCCGTTATCCCTTGCCAGCTGTCAAGTGACTTGCAATTGCCAGAGTGCATTCATCTTTTGGTGATTGGGTGCTGTAGCACGCTCAAGCAACAAACAACAGTTCAACAAAGTAGACCAAGGAGTGAAGAACAAGAAAAGAGGGAAATGAATTGGCCTTGCTGGATGATGGAGAAGAACACGAGTGTGCTGACCAGCAAGGTGAGCAGTGGCATCACACCTGCAACGTCCGTCAGCATGGTTACATGCAGTTGATGCCGTGCACCAGATTAGCGTACCAAAGAGTACCGAAGTCGCAATCTTGGAGTACTGCAGCCTTGGACGTACCACACGAGCAAATGGGCACAGCATCCCAAGTTTATCAAACACTCCCCCGAAAACGTAAACCCTGATGACGTAGCACCGAGCATTGAGTAGTGCCGAGGGTGATACTGAGACCCGATGCTCAGCCATCCAACTCAAGCACGTCGCACCTAGCACCAGTAGAATTAGGCCGCTTGGAAGACCGCATCAACCCAGGGTTGGGCTCTTCAATGCTCTCAGTCATCCCGAGTGTATGGTACCGAGCCCCAGTAGAGTTGTGCCGCTTGGAAGACCGGCCGCCGTCATGCAGATCAGCCATGACGCGCTTGTTCAGTGTTAGGGCCTGAAGCACCCCTTCCACTTCGCCTTCCCCCCTGCAGGAAAATCCAGGGTGGCAAACTCGAGCAACTTGAACTTTGACTCGGCATCACGTGCAAGCATTGATTGTTTGAAGGCGGACCACAAGTATCAAGTATCAAGCTTGAGCCGTCTCATGTAATCCCAGCTCAGGTATATGGTGTATACACACTCCTAGCACATTGTGCAAATTCCAGGGGAGCCTGTCATGATATGCACAGTTGCATATGCGTGAGTCGACATCTCCGGAGCACCTAATGCACGTTACATTTGGGGGGGCCTCCGCTTAATACACGACAGCAGTGTCCCCGTGCAGTGGTGGATAACGGACCCTGCCCCAAAGCCAAACCATATGGCCACGGGTGTAACGTGCACTAGGTGCTCCGGAGATGTCGACTCAAGCATATGCAACTGTGCATATCGTGACAGAGCCATGGACAAGAAAGCCGTGGACACCGCCCGGACCTAACCTGAGAAAGAAATGAAATGAGCGAGGCGGACAAAGCAACCAAGGCGGGCCAAATTCATGCTGATGTGTTTTGGACTCGTGTGCCGAACTCAGCATAGTTGACTCATTGGCGGAACGTTTTGGACTCACGTGTTGGCCGGCTGTGGCTCATCCATACGCAGGGAAGTGGTGATGTCATACCACAGCCCGGAGCCGCCCACAGGCCGCCACTTGCCATTGTGTGCGATTTGCACCTCTGTGGTGCTTTGAGGGGTGTTGGCTAGCAGCCGAGACACGTATGCATCCTCTTGCAAGTTGAAGATGCTTGAAGGTCGATTGCTGCATGCATCATGGTGGCAAGTACATGCAAACATGGTGGCAGCAGACAGAATGAATCCATGTGTCATTGTCCCTTCTATTTCCAGGCATCAGGCATGGTTGTGTTTGTAGCAGGGCTTTAATCAGAACTGTGCAGCCGGACAGTACAGTGTTCCCCACAGTGTACCCCATTGCACCTGTGCTCAACCCACGTTTGTGCGACACTGCATCACATAACATGCACAACATAACATTCCGGCAGCCATTGGCTGGCTGGTTGGGCATTCAATATGTTGGCGGGGGTGTCAGCGACAGGAGGCCCAACCAAGCCAACCAACCTCCCAATTAACTATAATTATAAGACTTGTGTAATCGCTATTTCGCTATCCTGGTATGAAAGTGCGAATCAGGTTTCGCTGACCCAGCGGATTTTTACATGGTGTTCATCTTCAAATGTAAATCGCCATAGTTCTCACCTTGCTGTACCTGCAGTCATGTCAGCGCTCGGAGACATTTTTGCAATTTGCGCAAACAGTTAATGCTTGCGTTGGACGTGCTTCATGGTGTGCACTCCCTCCCTGTAAACTGATCACCTGTGAGGGCATCTCCAGAGCTTAGTCCTTTCTGCCAGGTCCAAGAATGAGTCAAGGTCAAAGCACAGCAGACCCGGGACATCCACAAAGCGTGCAGGAATCCGCATGCGAGTTCTGCTGATTGGGCAGCGGAGGGTCTGGGTCGCATGCGTAACGTGCAGGTCTGAGTCCTCAGTTCGCTTGAACTGCAGTCAGACACAAAGCAAAAGCAGACAAGAGACGATCATAAGTGGCTAAACGGGCGGCACAGGGACTAGATGACGTGTACAACGTGTAGGTCAGGGTCATCAGACGTGTCCCAGCATTAAAACTGCAGTCAGATGCCATGGGTAAAAGGCAGTATAGGAAGAGCTCGGCTTTGATGACGATGATGATGAAGATGCCATGCCCTTGCTTCCAAGCTATCACACTCAACTAACCGGCTCCCTCTTGTTGGTTGTTGCTGTGATAATTTCCTGCGTTTTCCTAATGCTGATTGTTGAGGGTGCAGTGGTGACCAGTAGGTTACCTGCACTGTCCCTTCCACTCCCCTTCCCACACCTTCCCGGACCGAAGGCCATGTCAACAACAACGACGTGGCCGAGCAAGCCGAGCAGAAAAAGGAGGTGGCAATGCATCGGACCATCTGTTCCATTTGCTGCATGTGGCACAAGTCCAATACGTCCTGTACACTCTTACGTTGCCCATGCACGTTGCTTTCCCGCCCACCTCTGCCTGTACCCGCATCACAGCTGCCTCCACCGACGCCGTGGGCTGCAAGAGCCGCTTGACATCCTCCCTTGTGCGTTTGCTGACGAGCTGCACAATACTGACGAACCTGCGGCTGTCTTCCGCATGGATCAGCAGCTGATTCTCCTGGCCTGCAGACACTTGCACAGCATTGGATGTGTGCAACTTCAAACCCACAGGAGTGAAGTTCTCCTTTCAAAACAGATTTCATCATTGGGCACATTCTGGGATGATCATGGAATTTGCGCACATCCGGCCGATCGAGACACGCTACTCGCTCAAATGCTGCGCCATCTGCTGTTTCACATATGGAACGATTCAGATGTACTATCACAAACACACATGCAGAGAATGGGAGCAGGCTGAACAGCACCAGCAACAGCACTGTCAGTGACAGAACTGGGGCAGAACTTGAACCCATGCGGGTTTGAACTCCATTGACCATTGCTCTTCCGAACTCAAGCTCGAGTCAGAAAGCACGCATTCGTAAACGCTGCAAAAAACACTGTCACATAGGCACTCACGTAGAGCGACCATAGGCAGAGTTACAGGCGCATCGAGTCGGTCAGGCCGGGCGCCGTCGTCCTCATCCTGGTCGTCTTGCTCGTCCTTGCCCTCGCTCGCGCTCGCGCCCTCATCCTGGCTCGCCTCGTTGCTCTCATCCTCGCTCGTGTAGTCGTCGTTCTCCTCGTGATAGCGACTGAACAGCCTCTGCTTGTTCAGGACGACTTCACACTGTCTGGGCCACTCGAATGTGAATGTTCTGCCCGCGTCAATTCGCAAACAAACCACCTGCACATGCAGCCAAACGGGGCCCATTCTGTGGGACGATCGATGTTTTCTGTATTGTTCCTTGATGGCCATCAACACACTAGTTTGGCATGAGCTTTCGATTGACACCCAATGCTGCCTAGCTCCCAAGCATACCCCCTACACAACAGCGCAAAATCCATTGGTGGCCATCGTGGAAACTCCCCTGTCATGTAACACTAGTGCTTTGCTCACATTCTTCAAGCTACCAGCGGGGTGCTCCCACCAGAAAAGAGTACGAACAATAGATCACGTGTTAAAACCTGTTTGGCAGGTCTAGTCACTCAATGTGGCAGCCATTGAAGGTCGCAACAGTGTTCAGTTACCAGCAGAGTGCCAACCTGAAAGTTCAGAACACTGGCCGTCTGTAAAACCATTTGACAGAATTTCCCACCTGATACTGGGTGAGTGTTCAAGCTATCAGCAGGATGCTCCAACCAGAAAAGAGTACTAACAGTTACAACACTACATCACCGTTCAGAGATATCTGGCAGGGGTTCTTTTTACCTGATACTGGCACCGGTCTGGTTCTAGGCTGAGCATGGACAATTGTGCTGGAGAGCACAGGAAGTTGCGGCGTGCCTCCTGGGCCCTGCCAGGGTAGGCGTAACCCTGCAAAATATTAGTGCAGCATGAGTTGGTAAACATGACTACACTACACCCGCAGCGTTAGCTTCAATGAACATAGTTGAAAGCGCCAGCTTTTATGAACAGAGTTTGCCCAACGCGTCAGCTTCGTTGAACAAAGTCATCATCTTCTGATGATGCTCAACCGTACTAGCCCATGCCAGTGCAGCAGCAGGTGGATATGACATGAGGGGAGGGACTCGTTGAACTGAATAAACTGCGTCTGTCAGCTCAGATCGTCAGCTTGCGATGTGCATACACGCCCCATGCATCCGTCTCTCTGCCCCTACATGTTCTGCTGCGGGCACTGCGTGTGTCATCTGCATCTTTACGTGTGCGCTTCTGCATGGATGTGAACAGCTCAACTGTAGTAGCTCATGCCAGCTAGATCACATACTATTAGTATGGCCTGGACATGGGTACCGTGCCATTGAGTAGTCGAGTACCTGCTATTTATAACATAAGGCTGTTGCAGGCATTTACACAACTACACACTTTGCTAGCTCAATGGGACTGCAATACAGGCTCCGGCTTAACAAATCAAGCCACAGCTGCATCTTGCTGCATTCTTTGAAAATGTCCACCAATGAAGACAGCGAGCACAGCCTGATGCCAGGCAGCACCCTGCCTTGACCCTGCGCTTGGAAAGGGCCGAGCCACTTCTGTTTATCTGATGCCATTATTGTTGACAGAACACCGCCACGACCTACCCTGCCCCGCCTCACCTCCTCGTCATATGCGTATGTGGGTACAAGCCTCACAACGATATCCTCCTGCACTTCGTTGAAAGGATCAGCACGCTCCGCCCTACACTGGACACACCACCATGCAGCACGTGGCTTGCCATGCAGAGCTGGCATCACGCCCATGCAGCCGGCATGCATGTGACCACCGCAGTCACTGCATGTAACGATGGCCGTTGCCCTGGCACTGTCGGAGCAGATGCATCTGACAATGCCCCGCCTGGAGGACTTAGCAAGAGGCAGAGCAGGGCCTGAACCAGGGGCAGTGCTGGTGGCCGGCGCAATGACGCCTGCCCGCATAGCATGTGCCCTGGAAGCTTGCACTATTCTTGCCAAATGATTGGATAGGTTGCTCAGGCCCAGCTTGCGAGTGAGTCGTATCACCTTCATGCACAAGCAGTCATTCACTTCAGCTACCTGCCAAATATAAACAAGGGGCCCTGACAAGACGGAGTGGCTTTGTTTGGTTTGCAGTATCATCAGTGTATGCGCAGCCCTGAGCTTTGCCAGTAACAAGCTTTTCTGGCCTCCTTTGCAACGTACCTGTTAAAGACTGTAACGCACAATTGTTAGCATAGCCTACGTCAGGGCTTGCGTGTCATTGCCGAACCTCGTCCGATGTCAACAGATGGGCTGCTGACTCCCCGGTCAAAGCTCTAACAAGCCCCACCCACCTCTGCCTGGATACGCTGTAGAAGGTAGCAGGTTGCATCGTGATAGGGAATACCATTTGGCATTGCCAGTGCAATGCAGTCATGGGTGAATATAGCATCCTTCTTGAGGCGGAACATGCCCAGTGATGCATCACTAACGCCTCCTGCGGTGAGGCACAACAAACGCGACTAATACCTTGCTTGAATAGAACAGCTGAGGACTGACTGTCCCACAGCCGGTGTGCTGCAGTTTTAAATCTGTCGTGATGATAATCAAATCATAGGACAGCTCTTGAGTGCGATGACACCCGGTCCTCACCACTGCTATCATAGAAGACATGTCTTGCTTCAAATCCATGTCTACCAGGGCCAAGGCCATTCAGAACGTGTGTGACTGGCATCCTGGGCGCGTCCGTGACCCTGCAGCTGTCCTGGACGACCGTGTTCAGGACCCTGTTCAGGACCCTGTTCGCAGCGTGGTGATCAGAGATCCTTCGGTGCTGCTTCCTGCGTTTGCTTGGCTGGTTGCACGCGGGGTACCATTGTGCTTGCGCTGCGTGTTGCTCCCGCACGTCTGGAGGACGCCATCGAGGATCCGCTCTGCAACTGTCCACTAGCGCATCGTAAGTCGTCGCGGACTGGCAGGTCTTGCGTCTGCTGGAACAAATGAACAGCGATGCTGGGTGAGCCAGAGCAGCGAAAACCGTTTCAACTGACAGAACTATTCATTGATCGGCTACTTGGCCTTGAAGGACTGCGACTTCAGCAAGGCCATGATATGTATGTAAGCTGGACGATGCGCGCTGGCCCAGATCATTTCCATCCTGTCGAGTCAGCCTTGTCGCACTACGACAATCGTCATGGGCGCTGTGCGCAGAGGCGAAAATCTTCTTGCTTTACCTCAAGTCATGTCAGCGGCGCTCGATCCAATGCTGCTCGTTTGCGTGAGAGACACGTCAACTTTTCGTAGTAGCCGGCAGTCCCAGCACGGAGCACGGCGAGCGGGCCAGCTGTGCAGTGCTCTACCACGGCTATCCAAGAAGTACAATTTGTGTGGAATATCTCTACAGGTCATGATTCATTGCTGATCTGAAATCGCAGCGCGCCTTTCAAGGCACGAGCATTGAGCAGGCGCCTGTTGCAGGTAATGAAGTGCGCGACACACAAAGCGGGCTGCTGTGTCTGCAGTCGCGCCGAGAATATTTGAATCTGAGCCCAGCAAGTCCTCCCACACTGCGCAAAAAAAAAGAAGTTTGCCAGTTCTGGGACAGTTTTGGGACTGGCACCGTGATGAGGCTGTCAGTTGTCTGTGGGGACTAGTTTTGACTAGTTTTTTTCGATCCCCACTGGCGGACGCTACCGAAAAGCCCGCCCACCCTCAGGAACACATCAGCGTGCCAGCCTTAAGGCCAACAATTCTGGTCATTGCAGGAAAAAGTTAACGTGTACGGTGCCCAAGTGAATGAAATTTGGTTGGCTCCCAAAATGACAGTGAGGTCAACATGTACGAAACACACGCCCTAACCTGCAGAACACGAATGACACCACCTGCGGCATCCGATAGTGCCTCGAGGAAAAAGCGGGTCAACGTGGGCAATGAGGCAGCCGAAGGGCCACCACTGGACGAGCAACCTCCATCGGCAGAGCGATCAAGAAGAAGAGAGAATTGGCGACAGGCTGTGGGACGTCTCCGTGCGCAACACACGAGTCTACTCAAGAGAGTGCAGCAGCTGGAACACTTGGTGGCGACTTACATTACCGACTTCTGAAGCCATATATTCTGAGGCATACCGGTCAGACGAGTCATAAACGCATTTTGTCTTTTGACACTGTAGTTCCTGTCTAGTCCGGATTTGCTGTCCCAAAAGTGGCAACGAATCGTCTACCACAACATGCAATGTTCACATCCGCTGTTAACCCCGTGTGTGATAGACACACACACCTATGACAGATCTGCACACACCACAGTGTACCCAATCAGACTTTGAAACTACAATACACACCACAAACACACTGGCCCCAGTGGTACTCCCAAGAATTGTCCCAGAACTGGCAAACTTCTTTTTTTTAACCCTAACCCTAACCCTAACCCTAACCCAGCAGCGTTACGCGGCAGCTGGGAATGTATCATCGTCAAGCCCTGGGATTGTCCGTCTTGATTGCCGAGCTCGTGACCTAGCGACAGCCGATCGCTGGCAAGGTGTTAGGGCACGGTATCTTTGTTGGTAGGCATGCATGTCTGTTGTGGCTGGTCCGGTTGCCTGCTTCCGTGTCAAAATCCACTAACGGCACCAGTTACAACATTCCCTCCAGAATAATGTAATCCAGAATAATCCTACCGGCCTTCAGGGAGCTGTCTTGTATGCCATAACCGCCGCAAACATTTCATTCACCTGGTAACCGAACCTTGTCGTTGGGCGTCAAGCCACACGTGCTGTTTTCCAATTTGGGTGTGAAGATGGAACCTGGACAGCAAGTGTGGCTGGACGCTCAATGCCAAGGTTTGAGGTGTCAACCTGACCACTTCCATCCGGACACGTTGCATCTGGAACGCATTTCCTGACTCAGTACATACCCGGTAGCTGCCAACACAAGTTTTCAGACGGTTGAAGTCACGAGCGTCACGAGACAACTCGGGCCAAGTAAGTTTGTAAGTTTGCAAGGGGGCTGGTTACCCGTTTGCAGCTGCACGATGTTGTGCATATGAACCCTGGATGTCGTACAGGGAGCCAACCAATGTTTCTGCACTTGGGTACCGTGCCACCACGTCAGACGACGCTCCTCTCCAGCTGCAAACACAGCCAGAGGCTCAAGGACGCTGGACCGGAGCAAACAAGGACTGCCTCATGTTAATGATGTCTAGCATGTTGTCAGAAGAGCTGACAGAGAATGTACAGGACCATAACTCTGTGTCAGTAGCCATTTAAACCTTGCCACCCTGAGCTATGCAAAGCAGCCTGCTTCAGTCACTCAACATGATCGTCGAAGGGTTGTCAGGATCAGTAGAACTGGGAGCGTTTGATCAGCAAATGAGGCGGAACAGGATTGGGCAGACTGCACGTATGTAGCCATGGGCACTGGGGACAGGCTGACTGCTTTCCCAACGCACCGCCCCATCTCAAGCACACCCTCTCAGCAGAACGCAGTGCACTTGACTAGAAAATCAGAAGAGCATATCATCTTGGTGCCCAGTCACTATGTTCTCCACAACTAAACAGACAATTGCTCGGCACACCTGGGCTGCATTGCGTTGGCATCATGAAAAGCCATTCCGACAAAACAGGTGTTGTAGTGGCCATACTGTATCAAAACTATATGAGTTATGTTAGCAGCACGTCCCATGCAATGCCAGAGCATGCCACTCATGCGTTTGAAATCCAACTGCATGCCATCCGTTTGCTGCAAACTTGCAGTGCCCAACAAGCCCATCAACCTGACTTGTCGACAAAAGAGTGCATGTGTGACTTGCCAGTTAGCCCGCCAAATTTCTACCTTTCTCCAGACATTCTGCGCCGGCTGCTGTTGCGTTGACAACTTATGGGCGGATGATAAACAGGGGCTGCAAACACAGCACAGGACAGCACGATTAGGCCATGCTTGGCAGACAGGCAACCCAAACTGAGCTGGCTGTTTGAGCTGATCACTGCGTCCTTTCATATCCTTCACACTTGCCATTCCTATGAAGTCATCATTCAACTCTTGTCTGAAAACTGCATGGTCACCACTACGAGCACTGTAAAACTCCACTACTTACCATGCCAACGGTGATTGGTGTGCCATTTTCAACGAGGACCTTGACCACCTCGCCGCTGATCTCAGCCTGAGGACAAGGAAACGTACAACAAAACTTGTGACGCGTGCAGCACACACGTATGTTTTCATGCGTCTGCAATAGCCACGGGACAGAGGCTCCTGTGTGCCTGGGTATTGACAAATCATGGCGTGAAAAGCCCATACACATGCATAAGGGTGTCTCTTACATCTGTGTGCCACCGCCTGTGGCTGTCCCCTCATACTTGGCCCTGTCATGCATTCGGTGGCATGAGAGTCGGCATGCACTGCAATAAAAACCAACTGCCCCAGCTAGTCCTGCATGTGCCGCTCCTGTGCACCCCGCCTCCCATCCTGGCCTGCCTTGTCCCACCCACCTCAATTTCGTTCATGAGCTTCATTGCCTCCACGATGCCGACCACCTGTCCCTTCTTCACACGGTCACCGGCCTTCGCGAGTGGAGGCTCGCCGGGGGCAGCGGACTGAAACAACAAACAGCAATCACAACGCTTCAGCAGGCAGACAAGTTTGAGCATTGCGTGCAATTTAGACAGGGGCAAGCAGTGCTTGCAACTTCCAGACGTTCTGTGTCCACTAGTCTAGTCAGAAAACAGGCTTACTTAACCGGAGCTTCTTTGATGCGGACGGGCTGTGGTTGCGGCCGCTGTTATGCACTTCATACGAAGTCCGTCCTATACTTCATGAGTTTTGCTGGTCCTGTTGCCCTGTCACGTGCCAATCATGGGACTTCACGTGCTCATGTGCTAATCAGGTGCCAACCACGTGCACATCACGTGCCAGTCATGGGAGAGTACGCACCGCGTAGAATGTACCGGCCATGGGTGATGTGATTTCAATGCCCTCGATCTTGAGTGGGCTGGCTGCCTTGGGCGCGGGTGCTGGCGCAGCCGCAGCGGGGGCAGGGGCAGCGGCTGCTGGGGCGGCAGCTGCGGCCAGGCATATGACAGGGCCGGTTGAAGGATGCTTTCTATGATTACGTGTTATTGGAAGGGTGCATGCAACTGTGGAGATATAGGCATGAAAGTTTATCATGGCCGGTGCTACAAGGGCTGCAGCTCAACATGCATGCACACATGTTGCCATTGAGCATTTGTATTTTCCAGAAATTGTTCAGAGTTTCGCCCGCTTAGTCCTGCTCACCTGGGGCAGGGGCAGGCGCAGCCATTTGAGGAGCAGGCATGTACTGCACACAGTGAACACACACATCAGGGTCAGGTACACTAATTTCAGAGCGCAGGCATTCCGGGTTTCATGTCACGGCGTGCATAGCTGTTGTGCATCAGGGAGCATTGGAAAGTTTTTCACGTGGACACCTAAGGTTGGAAGCGCACCAGGATTTGCTATTGTCAACATTAAGTGCATGCCTAACGGGACACCGACACGCTGTTGCCAGCTGCGCGGTATGCCTTCACGTGTGGCCTGCCTACAGTTGAAGAGACGTTGCAAGTGCATGCGCTATGACCATCTGCATATTCAGTATGTGGCACGAGGTACACCAGCTGTGCCACCTGCAGACAGGTCGCAGAATCGATGACGAGAACTTGCAAACTGCTTGTGGATTGATAGCATGGCATGTGCCGCACCTGCACCACTGGTTGTTCCACTGCAAGTGCCTCCTTCTTGCGCAGGTTAAGGGTGAATTTCTTGCTTTTCAATTCCAGCTCAATGATGTCGGTGTCGTGCACCATCCTGCTTGCGGCATGCAAGGGTATGTTATCACAACATGCCGTGCTACTGCATGCACAGTGAAGCTGACCCTGCTACATCTCCCCATAGCCAAGGGCCCAACGCTGCTCCGAGTATGCATGCCGAGTGTCAGCAGATTCTCCCCTGCCCTTCAGCAGCGTAGCAATATCCAGTGATTGGATCTGCCATTGGTTGCGGATCATGTAACGGCTGCAATGTCTTTTGCCTGGGATACGGGACGAGGAGATGAAGCCACGCTCAAATCTAAAGCGATGTAGTTTGTGACAGACAGGCAAGTGTGAGCACAGGAGATGCAGCAGCCTGACCGCACACCTGATGATGTCTGACAGCTCTCCAAAGTCCACCATTGCTGAGCTGGTGTGCGTGATTGCACCATTGGAGTTCACGGACTCTTCAGTAGCAGCGTGTGTTACGACACGGGCAACCGGCTGCACGGGAAGGAAAAAGGTCGAGGTCTGTGTCAGCATTGTGGATGATGGTCTGCAGTGAACAAACACGATCATGAGCTGCTCCGACCTTGGGCCCCGCTGTCTGGCAGGCTGCGCGCCGTTGTGCGGGTGCGCACTGCCGACCAGTGGCTTTGGAGGCTGCGAGCTGCATTGTGGGCGTTTAGGCTCAAGAGGATCAACCACGGTGGCTCAGACCAGATTTGGCTGAGATGAAACGCGGTAGCCTCTTGAGGGTCGCTCTGTAAGGATGGCACTCTGTTGCTCTGCACATTGCAAGCGGCGGAAAAGATAAAGTTCATCAAAACCACTAACGGTATTGTATCGCGCTGAAGAATTGCCAACAGTGAGCTTGTTTGACAATTCTATTGTAATCGTTCAAGGTCAACCCTGGAGTAGCCGAGTAGCCGACATCAGGGTACACCAGCTCGCAGGACGCCCGAGCTGTAGGAGTTTTGGCGCAGTCGCAAGCTGTCGTGCCTCTTGGCATAGCATGCCCTTGCCAATGCCTTGCCATGCTATTCATCGCCATGCACAGTGCGTTGCCTCTATCCAAACTTCGAGGTGCAGCAATGGGGTGTGGCCGCAATCATTCAGGATTTCGATCGTCTTCGTTTGATCACACGTCCATGTAGTTGCAACACCATGCACCATCATACCATGACCATGAACCGACAGCCGAGCAGCCCGTTCAGTGCTCCATGCCCTGCTTCAGCCCACAGCTGCTCCAGCGCTTTGACCAACAGCTTGTGCTATGAGACTGTGTGCATGCCAAACGCCGCACATTGCTGCTCCAGCAGTTCGATTCCATACTTCAGTGATCCTGATGCTGAGATGACCTTTGATCGGGAAGGACTGCCCAGCCGACAGCTGAGCAGGGTACAGCAGCAATGTACATGTCATACATATGTACATGAACATTCGGCGAGCCTCGATCACAAGCGGGTATTGGTCCTGATCAGACGGCTATCTGGGCTGAAATGTGTGATCCACGACTGCACTTTTAATGCAGCAGCCTTGACATACGAGTCCTTCGAATATGCGGGCTCAATAACAGCCTCAATCACAGCCGCAGTCACAGCACGAGGTGCTACACGAGTCTTTCTTTATCAGCCAAAGCCAAACGTCCATTCTCATACATGTATATCTGCAGGAGCCTAGCGTGCCACGCCAAGCTTGGCATTGCCAGCCGAGCAACCAGCAAAACCAAGCTTTGCGTATTCTTCTCTTTGCCGCATTCATGGGATGGCATGGACTCGCTGAAAGAAAAGAAGTTTGCCAGTGCTGGCCCATGTTCTGGTCCCTGCAGTCTTGGCTCCTGGTGTCAATCAACAATCCTCATAGGAGGGACTCCAGCCCGTCCAACCTCTAATGAAGGGGATTATGACACACCGCGACAGGTGGTGGTCAACCCTCGGGGTGCTATTCTGACCGCAAACCCCGTTAAACCCAGAAGTAGGGGAGGGAGTCCAGCCCACCTCATGGTTGGTTAGGACGTTATCCAGCCACGTCTCTTGAATGGCTTGCAAGAGTTCGCGCTCGCTGCATGTGGGCCCCCCTGATGTAATCAATATACGCAGCAGCACCTGAGCCTGGACGTTGACCTCGCAGTGTCAATACCTTTGCTCTCCTATCCCTGCGTCTTGTGTCAGTCTGTACAGTGTTAGCTGTAAGGGAATCATACCCCATGGTGGGTCTGTTGACCACCAACATTGGTCTGCTTTCAACATTGCCGATTGCTAGCCATATCACCTCAACCCGTCCGCCACCCAAACACGCTATCGAAACACGGACGGCCCTCAGAACAAGCTGTGCGATGCTCGCCCAACTGCTGCTACTGCAGAATGCACAAGTGTGGCGTGGATTGTCTGGGTCATGTCTTGACGTGACCAGGTCTCACTGGCTGACAGCGACCCAAGGCGAGATAGAAAGTATATGAGGTGCATTCGGGCAGCGAACGAATAAGCCCGTGAATAAGCCAATCCTTTGCGTGCGTATGCACTCTCGCCTTGGTGCGCTACATCTAGGAGCTGCCAAACCCGGGACCAGCCGAGGAAGACAGAGAGTTACGAGTACGGACTTTTCTGAACATCTACACAAACAAAAACCATGCCGCAGGCTACATCGTCAACACAAGGGAGTGGCACCGTTGAAGGCGAGGCCTGTTGGATTTGCCTTGAGGAGGGCTCCGAATTGCATCCCGTGACCTGTCACTGCGCATGCCCACGCCCAGCGCACCGCAACTGCCTGGCAAGGTGAGGATTTGAATTTCAATCATGCGGCACAGCCCAGCTGCTCGGACTGCCGAGACAGAAATTCGATAGTCGGGCATTTGACACGACTGCGACAGCCCATGCCAACGACAGATCTCAGTCACCTCTGCCTGCTGGTATCACACAGAAGCGCAAAACAGCATCGGAGCAATGTCAAGCAATTGAAGGGCCAACGTTCAACAAAGCTCATGGCATTACCCTAATCTTAACCTAACCTACCATGCGGTCATGCAGGTGGCAGATACAGCAAGTGGGAAGAGCTGAAGAGCACAAGTGCAGATTTTGCCACCATCAATTTCCGCGATGGAGCGATGCGTTGCTCCCAGCAGCGATGAAGTCGCAAGCCCAAGCCCAAGCTGCAACGGCCACCATGGCAGTCATGTGTGGCACCAAGGTTCACAAGATCGAAGTGCGACCGGTGAGTGCTTCAATCTCTGGATTTGCTCTTCCATCAATGCTGATTTACCCGGACAATTTGACATCCCAAACAGAACAGGCATGTACCCTGACTTCTGTCCCTGCTGTTCAGTGCAACAGGCCATACGGTTGTACAAAGTCGTTGCCGCGATTGTCAGAGCACCCAGCCTTTTGATGACAGTCTGTGCGTTGCCCTGTTCCTGTTTGCAGGGTCCGAACGGCGAAGCTGAGTTTAAGGCCGCAGTAAAAACTCTCTTTGGCTTTCCACCAGACATGGAGTTTGACGTGACCTTTGAAGTCAAGCTACCTACACTACCCGGATGTGCCCTCCCTGCTACCTCCCCGGACAGTTCACTGGTGCTGCGGGGTTTTGGTCAGTACACCACAGCTGCCACATGTGCGCAAGCGTCTGCTATGGCATGGGCCATGAAGCAAGATTGAAAGGCCTTGGTATGAAAAGGTCCAACTGCCAAGGCACCAGCTTTTCATTTCTTTTGTCTGCATCAATACTAGCATGTGGGGCTGCAAACTTCGTAGCTCCTGGATTTTGTAGTTCCTAAACGCTCAACGCTCACACAAACGCTCGAGAATATTTGCAGATTTACCACAGGTGCTTCAGCGTTGGATTTAATGATAAATATAGTGGTGTTAATGTGCCATGGGCGTGCAGTCTGCACCTCTGAGCACCTACCAGGCCTTGATGAAACCCAATTCCTTGTCGCTGCGATTGATTTCTGCTGCTTGGTGAACAAGAAGGGTTGCTAGAGTTTGTTGGGATGTTCTTGGATGGTAGCTTGAAGCACTGTGCTTCGTAAATTGTTGATCACTTCTTATCAATCTTGTAACATACTCGGTCGCAATGGCCAGCCAAGCTAACTATCCCCTTCCATGTTGATGCAAAGTTGTTGGCAAGGAGGAGAACAACAGGACGAAAGCAGCAGTCTTGACTATGTGTGCAACGTGGCTGCGCTGCAACCTGCAATTACCTGTGCAAAATGTCCAGGCAAGCCAACTGATGTGGAAATGAATGCGTCATGATAGTCAAAATAATGTTGGTTGTCTGCCAGGACACGCATGGCCATGCGCTCAAGTTGCACCTGCTGCTGAATAGTTGGTCCTTCTGAGTTTGAAGCATGGTCAGGTTTGTACTATCTACGCCACTTGCCATGCCTGTCCTGCCTTGCGACAGGACCATCAATCAAGCTGCTGCTGCCTGGGGGCACTTAACCCCTGCTCCAGAGATGTCAACCCACGGACTGTGCCGACTGAGTTACCGTGACGCCTGTCCTTGCCGTCTATTGCCCTGCATTTGCTCATATTGTACGGCCTGCGGGCTTCTCAGGCACACAGCTCTTGCTGCCAAGTGCCTGTCCCTATCATGCCCATGTTGCTGATGCACTCAGCCCCACCGACTGGCCTGCCACCAGGACCTCTTAGGCACTGAGTTGTATGCCTCGCATGTCCATGTTATTGCCTGTCTGCATGTTGTTGCCTGTGCCTCTTGTCATGCCTGCCCTGCCTTGCTACAGGACCCAGCGCTCAAGGACTCTAGATAGTACCATGCATGACTCAAGCTGCTGCTGCAGCTGTCTCTTCCTGTTCTCTGAGTCTTTCCGACAGAGACCTGATTGTCTCTACGCTGTCTGAGAGCTTGGCTAGGAAGTTGACTAGGGCTATGGCCTCATTTCGCTCCAGAACCAGTTCACCACCTGGAAAGGCACAAGGGGCAGAAACACAAACTGAGCCGTATGAGCCAAAATCCTTGGTGTATGGTGGCCACCATGGTTTCCGCTGGTGTATGCTTGCCGCCATGCATGGCCCCCAGTTTTCTCCCTCACACAATGACCTCCTCACACACTTGCCCACGGACATTTTCAGTCCAGCCCCTTGTACTCAATCTGCACTGCCTACCTACCCAGCCTGCCCCAGCCTACGACACAGTGTCCTGCCCCACCCCAACAGACAGCCCCATGCGCTCTATCAGCCATGCCCATATGATCGCCAGCCTGCCCCAGCCTACTGCACAGTAGCCCTGCCTTTCCAACCCGCCTCAGCCGAAACAACCATACTAGGTACTGAACAGCCTTGGGCCGAAGGTAAAGTGTAGTAGCAACAGTGCCCTGTCCTACCCCTCACCTGCCCTCTCTATAGCTGCACTACCCGCCTCACCAAGTCTTGTGAGGTTTCCTGTTGTTTTGGCACGCTTGCCTTCCACCGGCATTACCAAACCACCTAATGCGCTCCGTCTGTCCTGTCTTCCTCACCAACCTGCCTCGGCCTAACCCAAAGTGCCCTGCCCCACGTCCTCACCTGTCCTCTCTATAGCTGTGCTATCCGCCTCTCCATCTCCTACGTTTAGTTCTCTGCCTGCTATTCGTGGCTCTCTGCCTTCTATCTGTGGCTGCTCCGGCTGGGCAAACAGCACCTGAATTGCAACGATTGAAACGATTGCAAGAAGCAGGCAGTGTCAGGCAAACAAACAACATGATGTGCATCTACCTGTAGACCAAATCATACAACATGTGGGGTTTGCACCATCGCCTGCAGCATACCAGCACAGGTTCATCAAGCACACGAACAGAATCAGTGGACAATGTTTTCCGCCTAACAAACCAGTAGCGACTCCTGGTCATACAACGCAATCACACAAGCCTGACGCAAAAACATCTAAGTACTGGCCCTGACCCACAAACACAACTTCACAGATGCACATCCACATCCACTGTAAGGCACACACGTAGAGTACTATGCAGATCACATACAAGAGATGTGAAGCGCACGTATGCATCAAGTCACATGCAGCTCGCATGTTTGTCACATATCTAAAACACACCTTGAGCGCCGTTGCGATGCCCAACATGTTGAGTTTACCGTTCAGCTTGCATTTTTCACACCCCACACAGTCCATCAGACGTGTGATGTTGTGGAACGCTGTCTGCAGGCACATTGACAAACAGGACTGTTGTCAGAAAAATCCCGAAAAATCCAGCCTAGGTCACGAAATCACAAGCCAGATGTTCATCAAGCCACACACGGGTGGCAGTAGTGTCTGGCCAAAGGAGCTCGCGCCCAGGCAATGTAAAACCAGATTCGTTAGAATAATATAGAATAGAAAATCGACAGGAATAACAGAAAGAATTGTAATTCAACAGCACAATACAAAATAGAAGGTGCCAAGCAGTTCATTAGACAGCCGAAACATGCATACAATGACATGGCATCGGCTGTGGAGGCACCATGCTCGTTGACATGCTTATCAAAACCCATGGTCTGATGAATGGCAAACACGACCTAGTGCGGTGTCCTGATATTACAGGAGATCTACCTGTCGGCCTGCCTGGACAGGCAAGTCCTCAAAGTTGTCTTCTGGTCTGACTTTGCATGAGTTTCTACCTCCTCGCACCCGTCGGTACGCTTTCCTTTTAGCCCCGATTACTGGTGGTGGGCGCTTGGTGGGCGACGGTTAGAAGCAGCTACGAAATGCAACAGCGGCATGATGCCCGAGCGGATTTTGCGCCGAAACCATGACTGCTGCAGCTGAACGATCATCTTCTGACGACCTCTCAATCGTGAATATTTCCTCAGTGGTCTCTGAAATGACCTCGCGTCCGCTCCGGGGTCGGACGGTTGTGCCACGCCTGTGCCCCCAGCATTCCGTAAGAAATTTGGCATCAAACAAACCAATCATCGAATGATACGTACCTGTAGTTGCTGCCTGAGTGTTGCGCTGCCGTGCCAGTCCTGGCGCCACAGCAGCCCCTCGTCAAAGGGCACGGGACAGGCGGCTTGAAGCTCGGGGGAGATCACCAACTCATCAACCTGGAGGCCATCAACACGCATGACAGTAAGCAAACTACATTATAGGCACACCAATATAAAACGATACACATCCAAGTGCAGGAAACCAAGCTAAACAAGGGAGCTCACCAACTGATCAACCTGTTGGCCATCAAAACTCGATGTGCTGAACCTGCCGTGAATACTCCATGAAAAGCGCGACGTGCTGACACTTTTTGAAACACTCAGATTCTCTGGAAAGCAGTGAAAACCATGACGTCCTGAATTGCATGGAAAGCATGAGGTGCTGAAGATTCCTAGTAAGTATGGTGAAGCGACTTTCTGCCTGAGACCCACCTTTGTTTGCTTTGCGCTTCTGAGATTGACATACTCCGGCGTGAGCGCCGTTCCCAGGTCACTGCCACTCAAGTCACTGAAGGTTGTTCACTCACCAGCTGCTGTGTGCGCTGCACTTGCTCCTTGCTCCATGCACCGTTGTAGTCAAGCTTGGACAGAGCTGTACCTGCCTGCAGCATTGCAGGAAGAATCCGAGGTAAAGAAGAGGAAGAGGGGAAAGAAGAGGAAGGCGCTCAGCGCTGAGGTTTGGCAGCACAACATTTCCTGACTGTGAAATGCCGCTTGTCGGTTACTGTGCACCTGCCTGCAACGTTGCAGCGTAGCATATCTTCAGCAGGTTAAGATTAGTGAGGTGAAGGAGCGGAAGCATGGGCGTGTGAAGCAAAGGAACGTTGCCATGATAAATGAGCAGACACATCTTGTGTCAGACGTTTGTAAGCGTGCAAGCCATGTTAGAAGACGCTGACCGCTGAGAAGTTTATGTTGCCGAGCTGGTTGTCAATACTCCGTGTGTGTGTGTGTGTGTGAGAGAGAGAGAGAGTGTGTGTGAGTGAGAGTGTGTGAGTGAGAGTGTGAGTGAGTGAGCGAGCGTGCGTGCATGTGTGTGTGTGTGTGTTAGAAACCGCTGACCGCTGAAAGCCCACCCATGATGTCATCACCTTGGTAGTTGCTCTCAACACGAACAGGAGTGTGAAGTACAGGTTCTCGATGTGAGGTCGAGCGCTGGGGGTGGCAAACCGACCCTTGAAGAACGGCAGGTTGGGGCCCCATGTCTCTGCGCCACAAACAGCATCGCTTCTCGCGTGACATTGCATCATGATTCACATTGCTGTCCCTTCTTCATCATGGCATGAAATCCTTACAAGTTCACAAGCTCAGCATTAGGACCGGCACAAACAGTATCAGAACAGCCCGGGTGGCGTTGCTTGTTTGTCTGTCTTCCTTCAGCTTGTTGCTTGGCTTCACTGATAACACCGTTGCTCTCGTGCATCAAAACCTAGACAGCATCAAGTTGGAGGCCAGATTGCTAACGTTGCGTGCCTGCTTGGTTGTTTATCACAAAAGTGTACTGTGTTGGCTTTGCTTGCTTTCCTTGGTTGCAGAGTACATCGGCTGTGCTGTGGTGACTGCCCTTGATGTAACAGCAACTAAGTACCTTGCACTTACGCGTTGAGATGTCATGTGAAGAGGTGAGCTATCAAGAAGACATTATGATATGATGAACACTGCGAGGATTTGTTGGCCCTAGTTGTTATCCATGTTTCTTATTCATATGGGCTGGTCAAGAGCACAGCATGCATAACACGTCTACCACAAAAAAAAAATGAAGTTTGCCAATTCTGGGACAATTTGATAGGTTCATATGGTGACTGTTCGTGTGTCCAATGGTGTCCAATGGTGACTGTTCCAATGGTGACTGTTCGTGTGTGACTGTTCTTGGTGGTCATGCTGCGTGTGCGTGTGTGCGTTCAAAGTGTCTGTGTGTTGGTCCACAGCCAAATGAACATGTCGTGTTGGTACACGGTGTGGTTTCACATCTGGGACAGGCTGTTGTGCGTGAACATGAAAGACATCGCCTCAGTGTGTGATCAGTCGGTAGTGATCAATACCCTTACATGTCACATCCGTGGTACACGAAGACTGATAATATTGGGACTACATACAACTGTAGAAAGCCCCCATTGGCAGAACTGTAGAAAGCCTCCATTGGCAGAACGACCAAGAAGAAGAGAGAATTGGAAACAGGCTGTGGGACGTCTACGCGCACAACACACGAACTTGCTCAAGAGAGTGAAGCAACTGGAACACTTGGTGGCCACTTACATCACCGACTTCTGAGGTGTTTACCTGTCAGATGGGTCACACACCCATTTTGTCTTTTGACACTATAGTTCCTGTCTAATCCTGGTTTGCTGTCCCAGAAGTGGCAAGGCACCGTCTACCACAAAACGCGATGGTCAC
>QAXH01006392.1:29195-42217 GCA_004335635.1 Chloromonas sp. AAM2 | reverse complement strand
GCCCATCCCGTTCCGTGTCCTCTGACGGCTTCCCTGGTGTAAATACATATATATATGCTTGGGGCTCTTGGTGGAGCCTGCATGACTTGCCTGACAGCAGCACCTTGGAGACGATGTCTTGGGCTCCCCCGTATACATTGATGTAGACTGGCATCGGATGGATCTTGAGCATCAGTGTGTTCATAGAGTCTCCCAAGTACATTAGCCGTGCGGTCAAGTTCACTTGAGGCCGTGGGTCGTCCCGGCAGTAAAGCTGCAGGCACATGCATTCCAGTGAATTGTGCAAAGCACTGTTTGCAGTTTTCATTTGACAAAGCCTCACGTCTTACAATGCATGTCCACTCAGCCTGGCTCCGCCCACACCCCCCGCCGTTAATGTGTCAAGGAGCCATTTGTTGTCAATGGCAGCAACTTGTGTACCAATTGTACATGCAGGCGCTTGCATTGTGCAAAGTGTTTGGAAGTCCAACATGTTGTCTTACGTATTCAGTGGATCCACACAGACTGTTCGTGCTCG
This sequence comes from Chloromonas sp. AAM2, assembly GCA_004335635.1. Lineage (NCBI taxonomy): Eukaryota > Viridiplantae > Chlorophyta > Chlorophyceae > Chlamydomonadales > Chlamydomonadaceae > Chloromonas > Chloromonas sp. AAM2. Next base: position 41,700 of record QAXH01006392.1, on the reverse strand, counting down.
AATTCCGACCTGACCTCTCACTCATGGAGATTAGAACGGTGTTATATGTGCAAGATATGGGAACCTGGCCTTGCGTAGCTACTGAGCATCTGCTAAGAAACAACTCTGGCCGGACCATGTACCTCCTGTCTGAGCTTTGCGAACTGCTTGTATCCCTCCGCTGTCAAGTGATTGCCTTCAGCATTGGAGTCTTCAGCTCCGCCCACGCCCCGTAGCGCAGCTCTGGCGAGCTCAAGACCGTCGACCGCAAGAGACGAGCACAGCGCATCCGCCGGCTGCATGTGCACGCGCACGATGTCATGGATCGATCGCGGGCCTCCGTTCAGCAGAGCTCCAAGCGCGTATGCAAGGACCAGGGCACTGCATAGTAATGCGATGCGCAGCACGTTCCAGCCGTCGGCTGCTCCGGGTTTGCCATTCGCTCCTGTCATAGAGTCGGGACCGCACTCCTACAAATAAGGTATTTGAAGCGAGAGGGTGTCATGGTCAGGCCGCAAACCGACGACAAGGCACCTTCTTGTCCATGTCAAATGTCCGGCTGTCAAATCAACCGTTCCGAGAAATAAGAGTTGATTACCCGCTCCCATCATCGACCGCTCCGCACGTCGGCCTCATTGGCCGCATGGGTGCACAGCAGCAGCGTTCGGTGCACACATGGCCCCTGGCTGCATCCTGAGGGCTCACTGGGCTCACATGGGAGGTGTCAGTTGGCAGTGGTGCACGACTTGCACACCCAGGTGCTGATTGATCGTACTTGACATGGTTGGTTTGTGCTGGCTGATTAGAAACCTTGCAAGACACTCAACCCTGTAAGATGACTTTTGACCTAGATCAGTGGTACATGCATGCAAGACAATCCCCAGTACGGCTCGCATGTGAAAGCAGTGTCATGGTTGACAGGGTGCCATGGTTGGTACATCGGCCCGTATAAGACAGTGGGTAGTGGAATGCGATGTCAAAGGCTACACATGGTGGATGTTCGGCCCTTGGTCAGATTTGTTGGATGGGCAGACGCCGGCTTGAAAGGTTTTGCATGTTTACGATCATGCATTGAAGATTGTGGCCCTTGATCGACTAAGCAGATGACCGCCGCTGAAATGGTTGAAAATGCCTACAGGTTGCAAATGAAGTTCTATACCATATGTCAACAAGAACAATGTTTTGGCATGGCAAGACACAACTGTCCTTGTGGAGCTCGTTCCGAGTGGTATCAAGCCCACTTTACATTGGCTTTCTAAATATCTTGGCACATCGGCCCGTGAGAGTTGATATCTCAGGCTTGAGAATGAGAGGTGTGATCCCTGCGTACAACTCAACAGGGACAATCTGGCTTTGGAGCCAGGGCCTGGCAAACATGGCAGACACTCTCCACACCGATGAGCCGGAGCACAGGACACACCAGCAGTCACGCAGCTGCGAAACCTCGTACACGTTTTTGTCCTAGTACCACAACATGAACAAGAACATGAAAGTCAGGAAAACCATGCCAACGCAAGGCATGGGTACAAAATCAAGGGCAACAAGAATCTCCAGAGTAATTGGATGGGCAGAAAAAACTAGCTGGCTCATTAATTTCGGTCCTGCTGCACGCACAGCCCCGATTACTTTGTGCTGCTTTGCTTTAGATTGGCATGTAGCCTACAGCTTCATAATCTGCAGTCAAGGGCACAAACACACCATCTTGTCAGTGGCAGCTACTGGCATGTACTGCTTCAAACACACCATCTTTAATGTCAGCTACTGGCATGTACTGCTTCAGCTACTGGTATGTACTGCTTCAGCTACTGGCATGTACTGCTTCAGCTACTGGCATGTACTGCTTCAGCTACTGGTATGTACTGCTTCAGCTGCTGGTATGTACTGCTTCAGAACCAGGCCACATCAATGTGCGTGGTTCATAAGGTTCACCAGAGATGGGCAGTCATGTCTATATCATACATATATCTTGCCCTGTTGTTGAATGCCCAGAGTCGGTCCTGTCGGTTCACAGTGTGGGCGCGGCTTGTGACGTTTGTCTTTGATCCCACTGCTGTGCGACTCCATGCATGTCATGTTGGAACTTGGCAAGCACGACGTGCCACACCCCTGCCCCCCTGCTGCTGCCTGCTCCATGCCCAGTGTTCCTGTAGCCCATAAGCAGTTTGCCCCCACATCAAAGTTCCCTGAACCTTCTGGAAGTCCATCGATCATGGAATCAGTTTTTTCCGACGAAATATAACGAACGCTGCTGGAAGAAGCCATCCCGTTCTCACCTGCGGGCGCCAGTTGGTATGCCAGCGCCAACAGACTGCAGGACCCCAAGACGGCGCTGCCTGATGCCTACATGGAGCGGTCACGTGGCAGACAAAAGGACAGTGACATCGCATTGCATGACGATGCTGACGCAGCGCCCCACATTGCATGCCTTAAACGCCCCATGCATGCTGCAAGCCATGAAATTCTCAAGTGACGAGTTGCGCTGACCAACAGCCATTGATTGCGGTCCCAGTCGGTGTGCTGTGATGGCTGCCCTGAAGTCAGCAGATATGGTGAATCCCACGGCATGATGCTGACGCAGCGCACATTGTAAATCCTACATTGCCTACCATGTGCGCAAGCAATACATATTCTGAGTGAGGCGTTCTAACAATGCAGTCACTCTACGCGCTGCAAAGACAGTTGACATTGCACTCACCCAATCGGGTCGTGTCCACACTTTGGCATCGCTTCCAAACTTTTTCCGGATCTCGTTGTGCGCTCCGAACATGAGGCCCAGGTACAGGGCGGCGCTCAATATCAGGGACAGAACACTGCGCATGCAGGACATGGAGATCCATACCGTATGGTTCAAATCGTGGTTCATATCGTGGTTCCCGCACCTGTACATGCCAAGTGATTAGTTTTGCGCAGGGCTCATAAAACAGGGAAACAACGCTAGAAAAGAAAGGCCTCGTAAAACAGGGAAACAACGCTAGAAAAGAAAGGCGAAAAACAACCATTGAAATCCTCCGCAGAATAGGCCAAAAGTGGAATTGTATCCCGCACCCTTAAACAGGCGGTGATTCAACGCGGAATGAAATATGAACAACACGGTACGTAACGTTGCATGCTAATCATCCACTAAAAAGTCGCCCATCCACCCTCAAGCATGGAAATGACCGCTTGATTGTTTCTGTTAACGTAGCGCCTAGATGGCCCTCCAGGGTACAGTGTGCCTGTTATCAGAAAAGAACCGTTTTCAAATACCTTTACCAGAACCCATACCACAAGACTCAGATGCTGCCGTGATTTGGTTTTGCAGCTGTCCTGATGCAGCCATTATGTGTGTACCGTACTGATGCACTAAACTAGTCAAACTTCGACCTGTAGGTTTCTAGTTGAAGTACGACCTGTAGGTTTCTAGTCGAACTGCGACCTGTAGGTTTCTAGTCGAACTTCGACCTGTAGGTTTCTAGTCGAACTTCGACCTGTAGGTTTCGACCAGTTTTCTGCGTCAGTGCGGTGTACCAACCATTGCCAAGCTACCAACCGACAACTCAACCACTTCAACCAAGCCTGCAGTACTCACCCAAAAATACCAGCAGCCTTGTACTTGGTTGCTGGCATTGTCCGCATCCGAACCGGCAGGGGCAGTCCCAAAGCATCGCCTAGCGCTGCCAATAGCATGTAGACGCACACTAAAGCACCGCCTCCCAAAGCTATGATTGTGGCCACTCCCAACGCACGTGATGCCTCGCTACTGACCTACATCGCGCATGGGCCATCAACCTCTTTTCTTGTTGCTCATTTGAGTCCTGCAGCCTACGGTGCTGCAGACCAAATGACTGTGGCATACAGGCCCGCTCATGTGTTGGCATGCTGCAGACGCATGATAACTGGGTGTGCTGCCAATGCTGTTCTGACACTAGGGTTTGCAACTAAAGGTATGATGAACTGATGCATCAAACAACTCCCTGACGAGCACAGGACGTTTGTTGTGCAAGAACATTCGTGGCTCTCTCAGTTCGCATCAACCATTCCAGTTGAAGAACAATCATTAATGCAATGTGCTGCAGCAGAACCTGCTGTCGGCCTGCCGTGGCCATATCCTGAGCCTGCGACCCTGCAAATCAGCACCACTCACATCTACCGAGGCCGGGACCCATGCAGATGTGATGCGTGTCGTGCTGCATGCAGCAAGAGCGAACATCGTGAAACATGGTTGCTGCATCAGGCTGAGGCAGTCATCATGCAGACCTGTCATGCGTCAGCTATCCGCACCTATTCCACCACCCGATCTCCAACTCCACAGTCATAGCTGGAGCCCATTTCCCTCCTGGAGGATCTATGCTCCTATCGGCATAGGCCCAGCCTTCCGACACGCCTGAGATGGCCCCGACCAGGGCTAGGGTTGCGACTATCGCGCAGCACCACGTTATGAACTGGGAAAGAAGTGTCATGATTGACAGAGAATTTGGCGCGATCACAAAGCCAGGGAAGAGTTCTTTTCACGGGCCACGCAATTGCTCTAGAAGGTTTATGGTTGACTTGGAAGTTTTGCCGATTTGTTCAAAGCATCTACAGCATGCGAATGATCACCTGAACTCGCGCAAGTGAAAAAGCGTGCTTCCAGCTTGCATGAAGCCGTTTCTCTTTCACTAGAGGCGATCATTTTGCATCAAGCCGTTTCTCACTCAGTCCCTGTGGTACTGAGGCGGAAGTTTGCATCGCTTGTCTTCAACTCTTGGTTGCGTCAAACCTCAACCAATGCGCTTGGCTTGCTGTCCAAGGTGTCAAAGGTGAGGGCAGCCGCAGAGATGCCCTGGTACTGGTACAGGATGGCCTACATTGTCCGTTTATAGAGGGCATGTTCAACCGGTCGTGCGAACCGGAATGCTGAGCGTTCGAATGCTGAACTTTGCAAGGCCTGGTGAAGCTAGTGGACATGCCGACATATCAGTCATATAAGACATGAGGTGGCTGCCCTCTCACGACGCGCTGAATGTGCCCAGTGATGGTGTCAGGGACATAAGGTCACGCTGACAGCACTAGACTTGTTGCCCGTGGTTATTAAGCATTACACTTTGCTTGCTTGGCTGGACTTCACAACACGTCCATGGTTTGCTCTGGCAGGCCACACACTTCAACAGAAAATAACAGCGAAAATCGGAGCCAGTTTAATCACTTTTTCCAGGCGCCCTGAAATACAGGTGAAATTGATTTGAATATGTGTTTGGAAAAGAATCAATGGAGTGGTAGTCACGCACTGTTTGACTGTGAAATGAATGTGTCATTTGGTTTGAACATGTGCCATTCATTGCACAATGTGCCGATGCATTGCACCTGTCGAACAAAACGCCTCAGGTCATTGACGGTCTTGGCAAACGGATCATCATGACCACCACGATTCAACATCAAGTGCATCCATCAGGCAAGGCAGGCCAAAGCAAGGCGGAACAGAAAATGAGCCGTCTGGGCTAGTGTCAAAGAGGATGGGATCATGCATCAAGGGTGAACTTGATGCCCATGTTATGGCCAAGTTCATGTCACGCCAACTGCTTTGTATGATGCAAGGTTGCTTGCATTCATAACCGTATTTGCACGAAGGTGCTGAGTATGGCATCGGCACCGTGTACCGCACATGCACAACACGTCCACCTGTGCTTCATACACTTGCGAGCATACGTACGGTCGTCATTATTCCGGTGATATTGTCTTTATCCATCGGTCGGCTGTGTTGCACAAGATGAGTGTGTCTCAGCGGCTCTATACACTGGTGCAGACGTGCCGTTGTCAATATCCCGGTGCCATTCTCATTGTCAATGTGTCATTTCCGGCATTCCCTGTGCCTCTGCCGTCGTCGCTGTGTCACCGACGCAGTGACAGCGGGCACCTTGTCTGCCAGCATCATGTGCGTGACGCATGGAGTGTGAATTTGGTTTGCTCCATGCACTTGTTTGGCTGAGTGGCCCCATGTGCTCGTGCCCATGCGCCATTGCCATTAGCGCTGTGCCACAAGCGCAGTCACTGCGGGTACCACCTCTTCCAGCCCTCGCACTCTTAACAGGTCATACAGCTGTGAGGCCATGGACTGGTAACGCGGGAGAACCTCGTCCAGCCGTCGTAACCGCCCTACCAACCGCTCAGCCGCCTCCAGCAACTGCACACGTGCATCACAGACACAAACATGTGAGGGCGTCACGTGTCTCCCTCTTCTGTTGCTTGCTCCTCTCACTCCTTCCCCTGGACTCTTCGCTAGTGGATCAAGACAAGATACGTACTTGAATCAAATCAACAATGCCTCCCGCAGCCAAGTCTCAGTGTCTTGTATTCAGCCCTGCATGACGTGCTCTCATTCAGCTCGTGGTGACTAAGTGAAGACCGACAACATTGTCGTTGAAGTCTGGCTGGCCCACCATTGACGTACCCTTCACACCACCCTCTCCTTTCCCCCTTGCCCCTGCTGAGCAGTCTCCCCGGACTGAAGGCCATGCAAACAACACCACCACCCAAAAGCACCCACCTGTGCTGGTGTGGTCGCATTGAACATCTTCTGCAGCCGTTGCAACGCAGCCAGCCCCTCCGCGCCCACCAACTGCTGGTGCTGCTGCTGGTGCTGCTGGTGCTGGTGCTGCTGGTGGTTTGCTCCCTGCTGTGAAGGCGAAGTCATCCCACCCTGTTGCTCCCGGTAGTCGCTCAGCAGGAGTTGACCCTGTGGTACCTTGCCCTGGCCGCTGGCCGGCTGGGCCGATTGGATGTGGGCCGCAGCTGGGCCGGCTGCCAGCAGGTGCTGGAGTGAGGCTGAGCAGGCAGCTGTGGAGCTGCCTGGGGGCAGTCCCAGCTGGGCTGTGAGGGTACGGGTGAAGTTACGCAGCTCAGTGAGGGACAGGTACACCTGCAAAACAAGCAGCGGTCACATCGCCGCACAATTGAATACCACGTTGCGTCGCTGATTTCTACGATGCCTTCTGTGTGATGCCTTCTGTGGTGGTGTCTTCTGTGGTGTTATCTTCTGTGATGCCTTCTGTGATGCCTAAAACCATTCGAACGGCTGAATCCTTACTCCCTGAACCCCTTAGTTTGACTCCTTATACAAGTGCAGTGCCACAACATGGCAGCACCCCTTCGTCCTTGCGCCGACTCATACCGTACGTCCTCGAAATCAACACGAGGCTTTTGATAAATAATTATGTTTTCAGATCACGAACAAAACACAAGGGCCATTTTGAATTTATTTTAAACACGAGGCTTTTTAACAATAAAATTTCGAAACACGAGACTTTACACGAGGCCCAAAATGAATTATTATCAGAACACGAGACTTTACATGAGAGCCAAATTGAATTAATTAGCTCGTGTTGATTTCAAGGACGTACGGTAAGTGATGGAGGCATGAACCAGCCCAGGGGCAAACACCCTGGGAATGAAACCTCCAAAGCCCCACCTTGTTCATCGTTGCCACCACCCCTTCCAGTCTAGGGCACTCAAACAGTTGTTGGAAGTGGCGCAGTGCAGCCGCCAGCACGTCAGTTGGCGGGGCGGAGGCAAGGTGCGAGGCGGCAGCACCCAGGGATGCAGCGCCGGCAAGCGCATGTGACTCAACCGCCACTAACTGACGCACACCCGATAGAACCTCCTGCATAGAGTGATAAGCCACACCACACGCAAGTAAGAGCTCTTACATGTCACTGAGTTCAAGTGGGTAATAATACTGATAATATTAATATTATTATTATTATTATTAATAATAATAATGATAATATTAATGATAATAACAACAACAACAACAAAAAACAAAAACACCACTGACCTCAACCAGACCACTGGAACAGCAGAATCGACACACAGAGAGAGCGCTTGGTTTGCCTCGTTTGTGTTAGTTCGTTAGTTCGTTAGGCGCAAGGTTTGTGACCACAGCAAGCATCATAACGTGTTGATGCACACAATAAATCGGATCTGACCTGTGGCGTGTTGGGTGGCCCCGCCTGCGCGGCTGCCGGCTCCGCCCGCTGCCCCAGTGTGACCCGGATCTCCTCCAACACCTGGGGCAGAAGAAACAGCCAGAAACGGGCAGAAACACGTGAATACCCTTAGTCTCCTCCAACACATGTTTTCAAATCCAGTTGCTGACATTGGGTTCAACTACCACAAGTGCAGTATGTATGTAGTGCGAGTTGTATATGAATGCTTGACTTTCCTTTTGTGGGACAATTTATATGTGAACAAGCAAGCAAATGAACACGCGCACGCATGCACAGGAACATAGTAGGAAAACAGCAGAAACCTACTCACCACCTGCATGGCCACACCCTCGTGTAGGGAGGACAGCCAACCGAGGAGCACACCAACGACCTGTGCAGAAACGGTCAGAAACAGGCAGGAGCAAATCATATGATCGGCAAGATTTGCACGTCAAGGCTGCCGAGTAGTCAGCCTCTGTACCTGTCATCCGCTCACAGCTGCTATGCAAGTCGTACTGCGGACCAACTGTCATCTGCCAACTACCCAACTACCAACTAACTAACCCTGCAACCGCTTTTTCCTCACCTTGTTAGGGTCCTGGGGTCCGCCCTGGACCGCGGGGGGTAGCAGGCGCTCGCCCGACACGTACACTGCCTCACACACCTGCAAGCGGGGATTTGATCAGCCATATTCATTATCATCATTGGTATTGACAATCGCCCAACACGCACACACTCACACACACTCATACACCTGCAAGCGGGGACCACTTTCAAACAGTGTGAGCATTGCAGATAATGGTACAGAGAACAGAGTAGCGTGAAGCAGATTGCTGCGTTGCGCCGCCCTGCAATGATGTATTGTACAGTTGCATGCAGTGCACAGTCTCCACCTCCGGTTAGCATGTATGGCAGTCCCGGCCCGCACTTGCCTGAGCAATGAAAGCCTCCTGACTCCTGACTCCTGGCACTTGCCTGAGCAATGAACGCCTCCATGCGTGGCACTGCGCCCATGACCCGCATGAGCTTGCGGCATGCGGTGGGCAACAGCGTGGCATCGCTCACATCCAACTCCATGCAACAGTCCTGTAAGCAGTTGGGCCATTGGCAAGCAGCTGAATCGCAGACTGTGTTGAATGTTGCGTCAACAGCACAGCCACAAAATGAAACCAGTCCAATGACCAGACTGGGCTTGGGATAACAAAGACACACAGTAGGCGGACTGACCATGCTCTGCTCCAACCCCCTCACCCACCTCTCACACCCCTCACACCCACCTGACCTGCACACCCACCCACCCACACCCTCACACACCCTCACACACACCTCTCTCTCCCTCTCTCTCACACACCTACCTGCACCAGATCCACCAGCACATCCCTGGGCATGTCCTCCACGGCTCTCAGTCCCAGCCTGTGCAGTTCCCTATCCCGACGCATGCGCTCTCGTGACGTAAGCGCAGATCTGCATCAGCACACAGTTGAATACCGCATTGTTCAGCAAATTGCGCAACCCGATGGTAAACAAGGTTACGAATCAGCTTTTTGGCTGCACCAGCTTTTCGCGAACCTCAAATTCCTTTGCACAATTTTCGCAGTTGGAACGGCATTGAAAACCACTGATCTTCAGCCATCAACCACTGGGTTTAGCCCTGGTGTGTACCAGTACCAGCCAGTAGGGTTTGCCTATACATGGCACCTGGAGCTTGAGCTGCACAGCCTGGACAGACACTGTTTTAACAGTTTACTGCATGGTGTCGCAACAAACCTGGTCTTTTGCCACCTTTGAGAGTTGCGGTTTTTGTGAGATTTCTAGGTCAAAATTCGAGGATTTTATTGAAATTCGCTGAACATTACGATACATCAACTGTAATAAATAGGTTCGTCTATTGGGGTTGTCGAGCCACATGGGAGGTAACAGCGAGCCTGCCGAGAGATCAGCACTGATGATGTTAACGATTTCCGAGTCGCAAAACACTTGCTTGCTCGTATCCTGAAGGGCTCAAAGCGCTCCTAAGGTCAATGAATGGTCCATCAAATACAACAACGTTGTAGTGCCCCAGATGATGGTGATTGAGATGTGATTTCTCTAAGTTCGCTGAACATTTTCCAAACGGCAAGATGTGATATCTTGGACACCTCAGCTCCATGGCATTCTCTGGCAACGCCTCTGTGAAGAGCGTGCAAGCATCGCCGGCCACTGTGTGAAGAGCTGCACAGACGCAAATGCACGCACATGTGCAGACACAAACACATACCACACGCACAGCACACACACCTGCTGTTGGCTGCCTGCATGCCCAGGGCCAATTCCCCGCCATCCGCCGCAGTCCCCGCCGCCCCCACCACTCCGCCCCGCTGGCCCGCACCCCCAGCAACACCACCGCCGCCAACCCCGGTGCCTGCCCCTTGTCTCAGGTCCATGACCCGTTTCTCAAGGATGTCAACCTCACGCTTCAATGACCTGCAAAAACGGTTGACGGTTTTAGAGGGGTCAGCAGTCAATATAATATACAAACCTGTTTACACTGGTCTGGCAGAGTGAGCAACAGCAACGGGTTCATTGCTAGCCCGCGTCCTGAGGCATGCAACACAACGTGCATCTACTTGACGGAAATATAGATGGCCACGTGGTGCCAATGTCGGTTACTGTGGCCTTCACGTGGCATGTGCAGTTGGCCTTAGGCCAGTTCACATACCCCGTGTATGCTCCAGACACTGGCACTTGCTCGTACCTGTTTTCCTGCAATGTGGGCCGGGCCTGCAGCTCTGTCAGCAGGGATGCGTTCTCCTCAGCTAAACCCTGTGCAGCCACGAAGAAGAATTGAAAGCCACAAAGAATTGAAAGCTTGAGCCAGCATGCGTTTCTAGCAGACATCTGTTAGCATTTGGACAACTGTGAGCAGCACCACCCCTGCCCCCAACGCCTTCAACATCTGGAAGAGATGGATGTGATGTCCCTCCGACACTTGGCCGTCCCACCCCGCTTACCTGCCCCCTCCGTTCGGCCTCTGTCACCCTCCTCTCCGCCACCCTCAATGCGTCCGTCCCCTGCTCCCTGGTTAGCGCCAGCTCCCGGGCGAGGTCCGCCACCCGCCGCTCCAAGGCGCCCACCTTGGACTACAATGCGAGCAAGCACTCGACAGCCATCACATAACCATATGAGATAATTTCATTTCCACGTTCATTTCTCCGTTGGTTGCAAGGCACACCTGTGCGAGTGCATATGCGCGCATTGACGAAGATGACAAAGGACAACGGCAACAATTCAACCTCGCCTGCCAATCACCCCTCCACACACAGGCGTCCGCCATTACGCGCCGCTAGGACAAGCAGGGTGCCACCTCAGCCCCATCTCACCTGCACTTCTGCGTCTGCAGCAGGGTTCCTCCAGCCCCCCGTCCTGTCCTTGAGCGATATCAGGTTTTGCGCGTCACGCAACTGCTCGGACAGAAGGCGGACCTGCACATAACGCACACGACACACACATAACCCAGCATACATGTCATCACACTACTGTCATAACATACACAATTGCATAACACATATCATTAAATACATATGTTACACACAACACACATTGTTCTGTGTAACTTGTCACAACAAGGGGACTGTGTAACTTGTCCCCTTGTTGTGTTTGCATCGCGTTGTTGAGATCTGCTTGCACAACACCCCCTGCCATTTCCGATCGACATACATCGTCATTACATGGTCCTTGTGTGTGTTGCGCTGTTGAGACATGTTAGCTCCATGATGTAGCGTCAGAAAAGCGAACCACCAAACCGTCGATGGCATGGTCGTCGGCGTTGAACTCACTTTTCCCCACACTGCTGAACTGCACTACGGTAAGTGCTGATATTCCCAAAGGCCCTACCTCGGTGCGTGTAGTGCTTAGCTCTGTCTCCAATCCCTCTCTCTGCTGCTCGTACACCCCTACTATCTCCACGGGGCGCAGCTCACGGGCTGCTGCTGAGATGGCGCCTGCACTCGTAAGGCACACGCCTCAGCTCTTTGGACAGGCATGTGTTCGTATCCTACAGGGTTTCAGATCAGCTCCTGTACGTGTACAGTGGAGTGGCCTAAAGTGAGTACAGTTGAGTAAAGTAGTCCCTAGGCTGCACCAGCCAGCAATCTGCGTGGTGATTGGTGGTGAAGGTAAAGTGGACGCCGGTTAGCGTGATTAAGGACGTCGAGCATCATGTGGCCAACCACCATGTGGGGGCACCCATCCCCCCCTACCAGAGCTATCCAACACCTCCCACTAGTGGGAAGTGAACCCACAACCTCAACCAATGGCTGCCGGCGTTAGACTCGCTTTGGAGTTTCCTCCTGCACCTCACATAACTTGACCCTGGTCTGAGGTGTAGTAGAGTTGAGAAACTGTAATATAACTGTATATCTATCTGAACAGACATGTGCGCATGTCAACAGAACATGTGTTCAGATTCTAGAGCTCTCACTACCTGTCTGCCTCCGCCAAAGCCTGCCTGGGCGCTTCGCATGCTGACAAAGCACCTGGCTTGCCTCGAAGCCTGAACAGCCCTTGCCCCTCACACCACCACTCACCCGCCGCACCCTTGCCCCCCA
>QAXH01006392.1:13068-29077 GCA_004335635.1 Chloromonas sp. AAM2 | reverse complement strand
TCCCGCCACCACTCACCCGCCGCACCCTTGCCATGTAGGTCCGCCCTGTGCGCTGCAAAGGCGGACTTGAGGCGTGCGTAGACCTGCTTGTCCCGGGCCACCAGCCGCTCCTCCCGTGCCACCTTGTCCGACAGGACACCCCGCAGCTTTTCCATGGACAGCTCCCTGGCGGCATTGAGCGGGAAATAAGCTGTGCTTGTTAGAAGCACTAGATGCTGTGTGAGTATGGAGAAAGTATATCACCAGTAGGATACGCTGCGTGTGCGTGATCATTACGAGCATGACGTTCAGAGACACGCTGCTGCTGGTGCTGCTGCTGGTGCTGCTTGTGTTGATGGTGCTGCTGGTGCTGGTGCTGCTGGTGCTGCTGGTGCTGCTGCTGCTGATATGCATGCAGTGTGCACAGTCACGTGCACCCCCTCTCCTACCTGTTTCTGAGTGTGTGCTCCAGATGCGCCGCCCTAGCCCTCAGCTGCTGAACCTCAACCTCACAACGCTTAACCTGCACGCCCAAGCGGTCGACAAGAGCATTCATTGTTTGTCAAATGATTGGTTGTTGCCAAGCTTGATGCGCAAACACAAGCTGCCCAAAGCACCCACCAATCTGATACATATTAGCACACTTTAGTCTTGTAACGCATTCCATGTACATGTACAGGGTCAAGAATCCAGGGGCGCAGTGGAGTGTGCTTCAATCCAGCACTGAATGCCGATGGAACTTCACATTCCTGTCTCTCTCTCTCTCTCTCTCTCTCTCACACACACACACACACCCCATGTGCCCCCAGTCACCTGCTCATCTGCTTTGGCCGCCCTTTCCGTGGCCGCCACGGCGGTTTCTGCCTCCGTGTCCTTGCGCCACGCCTCACTCTTGTGCAGTGTGAGCATCTCCCTTTCCTTGGTGGCCAGAGATGACTCGAGCTGAGTGCAGCGGGCCTGAACAGACCAGACCAGTGGCACGGCACTGCTTAACAACATGACACAGCACTGTTTGTTTTCATCGTCCTTACAGCAGTCGCATGTTTGTCCAAAACACCGGATGCCAAAATCCGGACATTTCACAACGCCAGAAGTGAGCTTGTTGTTGTCGTTGTTGTTGTTGGCCTTCAGTCCGACGAGGACTGCTCAGCGGGGAAAAGGGAGGGAGGGAGGGACAACAAACAGCACAACTGGTAAGTGCATCAATGCACCAGCAAGAAATGCGAACAAGCAGAACAAGCTTTCAATTCAAGTGTTGGGTACGGTGGTGTAGCCCAGCTCGCAACATCGTTGCATTGACCACAGGGCTTGTCTCCGTGCACTTGCTAGTACAATCCCCTGCAGCCTAGTATCAAGAGCGATCATCACATTACTGCACACAGGATAGAAATAGGTTAACGTTGTTATAGATAGTAGAATTTCGATACACCACGTGCCTGTGCTTGTGCCAGTGTCGCCTCCAGCCTCTTGGTCTCCTCCAACAGCTTAGCCATGCCCCGGCCGCTGGCCACCTCCGATCCACTGGCCTCATCACGAGCAGACTGAACCGCACGCTGAAGCCGATCAACCTGTGGGCAGGGAAGAACACCTTGAACCGTGAGAAAACTGTCAAACCTGGCCGACTTCTATCGGTGTCATGATGAAAGCAATGCTTTGGGCAAAGCGGCAAATGATGATGATGATGATGATGATGATGATGATGATGATAATGATGATAACGACGACGGTGACGACATTGAAAACGAAAAACGGTCAGGGACTCAAAATGACCATTGGCTACTCTTCCTGCATTGTGTGTGCCCTGCAACCACTGCTTTCCATGCGAAATGTAATGATGATGACGACACACGCCACATCATCTGACCTCTTTGTCACGCGCTTTGAGCAGCCCTTCCAGCTGTGTCAGTTTCTGTCTCGCCGCCTGAAGATCAGTGTCCACTTGACTCTTCGCCTCCTGGCACCCAGACAAGTCAGACTGAAGGCACACATAGCAGGGAATGAAACATCTTTTTGTGCTGCATGACTAGCCAGACAGGGCATAGACAACAAGGCAGCAGGAAGTCTGAATCTCTCAGGCGCAGAACTCTTGGAGAGATATTGTGTCTATCTGCAGTACCGTGGGTTCAACCATGAAAAGCCATGTAGTGATGGAAACAGATGAGTGTAATCTTGGTACGACGGCGCATACACACTGCAGGGCATAGACTTCAATAAACGGTAGACTTAAAAATGCAGCTCGACAGGAACTGAACTTTGTGTTGCAGGGCGTACACAGGTTAAGTATGTAAGAGCCTCTTATGTGGTCCCACAACTGTGCAAGATGTTCTGTCCTGCTTTGTGATTGAATCTGCCATTGTTTACGAGTTTGTGCCATTGTCCGCACCTGTGCATTGGCCAGGGCGGTTTTAGTCGTTTCCAGCGCCTTACTTGCCCCTGCCAATTCCTTCTCCTTAGCCTTCAGCTGCCCCTCCAGCTGTGCAGCCCGTCGTGCGGCCTCTGTCACGTCCTCTGTCAGGCGCCTGGACAGCTCGTCAGTCACTGCAGCCGCCTGGCTTCCCTGGGCCTGAAACGTACACAGACGTGACACACACGTGAAGCACATGCACATACACACACACACACACACACACATGAAGCACACGCACGTTGTGTTGGCTTATGCACAACATGAGCAGGATGCGTACGCCCTGTGATCATAAAAATCGATAGCAGGTGTGCCCATGTTGCTGCAGCTACAGCACTTGCTTTCACCCAACTCGTGTTCTAGCAGTTTTCTTGAGACGAGCCAGACCAGTGTTTTGCATATTTTCATTTGGCCGCCTGCTGAATGCCTGCCGCGGCCGACCCGCCGCCTGCGGAAGGTGCAGAGGAACTTGCTGAATATTACCGTACCTCTGATGATCCCAGTAGCCTGCTGAGTCGCTCCACCTCGCGCTCCTTCACTCGCAGCTGAGCCTCAACCTGGGAGGTGGACGAGCAGCACACGAAACACCTAGCAATAGCGTGTGAGTGAGTGCAGCATGAGGTATCCGCCCAGCATGAGGTGACTAAAAGCCACTAGCAATGTGCAGTCAACACAATATCAAAAAGTGATTGTGTTCGTAAAATAATCGACAAAACAGGTGAGCCTAGCAGGTGAAACATGTGCAACAACTCCATTCTGAACTCTCCTGTGCTGGCGAGTGTGCAACACACATACCCGTGAAGGCACATGTAGCAAATGCACTCGCTGGATTACACTGCTATACACGCAATGCACTGATGGTGCTGATGATGATGCTGGTGATGATGACGATGCCGATGATGATAGTGACAATGGTGACCCATGCCATGGGATTCATGCCATGTGACTCGTCCCATGTGACTCGTCCCATGTGACCCGTCCCATGTGACTCACGTGTGCCAGACGACCTTTCAGCGAGCTTGCAGTTCCCTCCACCTTCTTGGTAGCTTCCTCACCCCTTCCTGCCCTCGCCAGCACCTGGGTTAAAGAACAGGTGATGAGGGTGGTTTTGAGGGTGCAACAGCAGTCCCTTGCTATGCAAGTACGCTGATAGTGAAGATGGCTGCTTGTGCTATCACAAACTACACTGACAATCAGCGTGTTGTTTAAAGACGCTGGGCAGTTGTCGGCATCCAAATCATGGCCAAGGAAGAGATGCTGGTCCAAGCAAGAGATGCGTGGTTGACGTTTACACTATCTTCTATTTGATTCCAGGTGATGGTGCTGCTTCAATTTTCGCACCAGCAATCCTTTGCAATGCGGGTGTCATGATGTTGTTGTACACGGATGCTTGAGCCTTCTTCTGTTCCACTTGTGGGGCGATACAGATGTAGAAAATACACTCATTCACTCGCTCATTCACTCACCTCAGAGAGCTCAGCTTTGCCGCCATCAACCAACCGTTGTAACCGCTCAACCTCCCGGTCACGTGCTTTGATGGTCGTTTCTAACTGCTGCACTTTTTGGCGGACAGTGCCAGTCTCTGCCTGGGCCCTGCAGCACACGCACATGCTCAGCTGTCACAACGCCAATCGTTTATTAATCTGACCGTTTGGCACGAGTATTGCACACAGTCCACGCTGTTTACAAGTAGGTCTGGGCCAGGCCAGACTCGGCTGGCTCTGCCAAGCAACACAAAGCACCTCCATGCACTTGGCAATTTGTACGACTGCCCCATTCTTTGAATAAAACTCAGCAGACAATCAACAACAACAATTCACCACTACAAATGGTTCTTATCAAAACTTGAAACCTAGAGTATGCTTACTACCAAATGCACTGCAACGGTCAATGCCACTGCAGTGCACAAAGGCACCATTTCCCTACCTGCGGATGTCCTCGGCTGTCTTGTGTGCCTCTGCCTGTGCTTCGCGTGCGTCGCATGCGCTGCGCTCCGCTGCCTCTCTCAGGCGGGTCACCTCCTGATCTTGGGAGTGAAGCCGCGACTCCAACTGCAGCGGACAGCAGTACAATATGTCTTAGCACTAGTAGGAGCGTTTACGAATTCAGAAAGATTGATCAGTATGCCAGCAACACCGAGCATTGGATGGTTGGAAGCAGTAAGGAGGGCTATCAAGGCCGGGCAAGGGTTGTGGCATAAACCTGAACGGGTGTCAGATGGGCACTTGCCATAACTCTTTGAGAGTTGCTGGGTTTAACCAGCATGGGAGCCCGCTTTGGGATGTTCTTCAATGAGTTCACTATCATTGCATGGCTTGTGGTTTTGCTGCTCGACGGAAGAGATCCTACAGGAACCCCAGCAACCACTCAGTCGCCTTGGCTTCCTCACACTCCGCCTCCGCCTCCTGGCTGCCTTCTCATAAACAATGCAAAGCACTAAGTACAAAGTATTGAGAATGATTAAGATCAAATATTACTCACTTGCACGGCCTTATTCTTGGCCGCCTCACACGCTGTCTCTGCCTGCCTGGCTGCCTCTTCCGCCGCTGAGGCCCGGGAGGAGAAGTCTGCCTCCGACACGCGCAGGGAATCAATTAATTTGTGAAGGCGGGAGGCCTGCGAGGATGGCAACAGGGGGCCATCAACCTTCCAAAACAGATGGCGGTAATCAGCATCATCATTGTTACGTGGCTTTTGTGCCTCTACCAGACCAGCCAGCTTGCAAGTGTGGAACAGCCATTGCATTGGGCAAAGTACAAATTACAACGTGTGGTTGATATGCTGACCATCTGCTTCATCATAACTCATCACCAGGAGGTTCAAGACACTGGCTTGCAGCACAAAGCCCGATCACGACCCATGCGCAGCACCAGCAAGCCAGGTTTAGCAAACAGTGTGCTTATGATTGCAAAAACGTATGAGGGGATCAATATGGTCGGGCATTCCAGCGCACCTCTGCATCTTTGGCCTTGCATGAAGTGTCGGAGGCTGTCACCTTGGAGCGCGCCTGCAAGCAACCACACCGGGGCAGCAGTCACGCAAGTGAAGTCATCTGCAGAGTGCCTGTTTGAGCTCCTCCTCCTGCTGCTGCTGTTCTGCCTGTTTTACCTAAAAGTTTGACGATGAAGAAAGCAAAGGATCACAAAGGCAAGCTGAGTTGCATAAGCAAACTGCAGAGAGCGACATTGGTAAGTGCCCAGCTCCATTTGCGCCCCACACTGTGCAATTGTAAACCCACCGTTGCCAGGTCTCCTTGCACCCTCTGTAGTGTCAGCTGCAATTCCTTGAGCTCTAACACACTGGCACCCCCTGACGCCTCCAACTGCTTGGTCAGCTGATCCACCTGCGACAGGGGCCAGAGAGAACACGTGTTAAGTGCACAACAGCCTCACGTTTCATTTCATCGGTTTCATTGTGACGTGACAGACGCGTCGCAAATAGCAAGGTTGAAACCGGCAGCACCTCTTCCCTTGTTACCTGTGCTGTGCGTGACCTGAGCAGTCCCTCCTGTGTCATGAGCTGATGGCGCAGGCTGGACACATCGCCATCAAGCTGCCTGCGAGTGGCATAGAATCAAGGTTTAGGGTTGGAGCGTGGTATTAGGGTTTAGGGTCCAAGGTGGGGTCAGGGGCCGTGACATGGCCAGTTGAATTAATTCCCGTCAAAACTGCACAAACTTTTGAGGACAGTTTCTGCACAAAACGATTAGATCAGTGCGGGGCATCTGTCTGTTAAGCGCTCGAGCCGCGGTTTACCTTGCCACGTCTTTGGTCAGCAGATGCTTGGACGTCTCATCCTGCTCTGAGCTCTTCACAACATCAACCTAAACAGGCAGCAGATGCAAGCATACGCCAATGCAATAGCATTACGTACAGTACAGAGATACGAACACAGACGTTGTTAAATAGTAGTGTGCAAGTCTGAACCGTAGACCGGTCACACTTCTCACGCCCCTGTTCACACTGGTCAGCCAAGGCCGATGCCTCTTGTCTGACTGCACTGCACAAAGTGGCTAAGTTATAGCCTGGCACTTTTGCAATGCCATGTAATGATGGCAGTGCTAATCTCACGCAAGCAACCCTGAGTATCAGCCTGCCACCTACCAGCTTGCCGAGGCGTTCCACCTCTTTATCCTTAGCCTTCAGCTGCCCCTCCAGTTGAGTCACCCGCTGCTTGACGGTTACTAACTGCTCGTCCAACTGCCTAACCGCCTCCTGGCACTGGAGGTGGGCGGCGGTTAGCTCGTGCTCTGTGCTGCGTGCCGCATCCACTGAACGGGCCAATCGCTCGATCTCACGCTCCTTGACCTGATGGCGCAAATAGAATTCAAGTTAGCCGCATGCAATTTCGTACAGAAATCACGTTGGGGTTTTGATTAGGAATAAGGTTCCACTGAGCGTGCCAAGAGGTGGAGCAGGAAAAAATGCGTGAATCATCTATGAATGTATGCTTGTTTCTGATGTATGTGCAAGGCCGCATGCCATTGCCAATACACGTCTGTGTGTGTGTGTGTGTGTGTGTTTGTTTGCGTCTGATGCAGGACTGTATCACTGTATGCACACACAAACGCAGAGCAAGCTAACTTTGCACCAACACAACACAAGCACACACTCGCATACTGCTAGTACACGTCTAGCCCATGTGCCTACCTCATGTGCGTATCACATGCGCCCATCCCATGTGCCTACCTTATATGCGTATCACATGCGCCCATCCCATGTGCCTACCTCATGTGCGTATCACATGCGCATATGCCATGTGCCTACCTGATGTGCGTATCACATGCGCCCATCCCATGTGCCTACCTTATATGCGTATCACATGCGCCCATCCCATGTGCCCATGTGGCCTTTCCGCCCTTCCCCGCCTCTATCCCTAGCTAACATGCGTGTACTGGTCTTCGCCCCTTCCATCTTTGCAAATACCCCCTTCCATCCGTGCATTTAGCCCTTTTCTCGATGCTTACAACTCATGCTCGTTTAGCCCCGGTTACAAGTGAGTTTCTACCCTTTGAGTCCCCTGGTCGCACCTTGACACTGCTATCCAGTAAGACAGCGCGCCCCCGAGCCGCCGCCGCCTCCTCCCCTGCCTTAACTGCAGCCGCCTCAGCCTTAGACACCTGTGGCAAACAAACGTAGTAAATAAACAAAGCAGCGAGTGACCAAACAGAACCCGTGGTCAGTAGCATCGCAGATTCCAAATAAGATACTCATGCACAGTTTGACATGCCGCAGATGCATGGTCAGTAGCATCGCAGATTCAAATGAGATACTCATGCACAGTTTGACATGCCGCAGTGTGTGTGTTACATGGCCTTCAGTCCAGGGAGGCCATGTAAATATGATGAGCAAGTAGCTGGACGTGTAGAACACTCCTAAAGGACGCAGGACTATCCCTGTCTATACCCTATATACCTGTGTCTGTAGCTCTGTTGCCTTGGCACGTGATGCCTCAGTGGCCGCCTCAGCCCTGGCCACTTCCTTCTCCTTGACACGCAGACTGCCCTCAAGCTGGGACACCTGCAAAAGATAATCGAATAAGGGGGTCAGACAACCAACTTTATTTATGGAAACTTTGAAGCTGGGTCAAGTAGGAGAAAGCTGTCAGTAACTCCAGATTACCAATTAAACGTCACCATCATTACCGAGTCTAAATGAACACAGTCAAGAGTAAACCCTGGCGCTGAACTCTGATCTTCACTCATCTTGACCAAGACATTGATTGCGAGCTAAGCATAAGCATGTGTGGCACCACTGTATAACGTTAGTACGTGCAAAAGCCTTGGGCCATGGCATGAGGTGTGCCCCAGACCCGTTCCCACCTTCACCCTGAGTGCCGCTGCCTCGGCCTCGGCCTGCCCCACCGCCTCCTGGCCCTCGCTCCGGGCCAACTCAAGCTGGGTCTCGGCAACCTGAACACAAACATAACAGACTTTGATGTGCTAGGGTTTTCTGGAGCCACTCTCAATTGGCGTGTTGAGTCAGAGTCACACAACATTGCCTGCCTTGCCAGTGCCTCCAGACTCCTGCATTATCTTATCTGACTGATTGAGTTCTCGTAATGCCCTTAGTTGCGGGGCATGCACTCCTTATGCACATTGTGCTCATCAACATGCAGGACGTACGCAGACACAACATGTGCCGCACCTTGATTGCCTCGGTCTGTCTTGTTAGCCGGGCCAGTTCCTTGTCCTTGGACCTGAGCTGCCCCTCCTGCTGCTGCACCCGTGCACGCAGACCTGCTAGCTCCTGGTCCTTCACCCTGAGCAGAAGCATGGCAGTACAAGAGTCTGTTTGTTTGCACTGTATGCCTTGGTATTGACAGCCACTGAAACTGATTGCTCAACAGGAAACCTCGCTAGCAAAGCCATGGGGTTTAGCCGAGCGGGTCAGTTTACAGACCAACTGTAGAGAGACACACCACATGACACGCACTCACAAGAGCCAATAGCCCGCCTTGTACCTGTGATCTCAGATTCACTTCGGTCTCACTAGCTTCATATCGTCCAATGGCAGGCAGGACACAAGAGTCCGAAGCCTGAAGAACCTGCATGTCATCTGTCGTGTCACCCCATCACACCCACACCCGCACTTGAACCACACACCCCCACACACCCACACCCACCACACCCATGCTGACACCCGCATCTGAACCACACAGACACGCTCACACCCGCACTTGAACCACACACCCCCACCCACCCACGCTGACACCCACACCTGACGGCTTCCTCCTGCGTAGATCTCTGCACCTCTGCCTCCATCTCCGCTGCCCTCGCCGCCTCCAACGCCTTCGCGCCCCGCTCCGCCTCCCTCCCACTGGCCTTCAGCGCAGCATCTAGCTGTGCGGCACGCTGCTTGGCAGAGGATAGCTCAACTTCAAGCGACCTGGAAGGAGATGCGACCAGAGCGATCAAAATAAGCAAACGATGTAACCAAGACCAGGCAGCGAGTGCCGTGTAAGTGCACTGAGATCTGAATTGCCACACAAGTGGTGTGCATTATACATCAAGAGGCAGAGGAGGCACTTGGCTCACCGACATGGATTTTTCCCGCCCAGGGTGCCACACATCCCACTCCCAAAGTGCCCGGGGTACACATCCCACTCCAAGGGTGCCCCGGGTGGTACCCATCCCATTCCGTACCATGACACGCTGCCCCTGCTTTGTACTGTAAATACACCGTATGGTTTGTCAGCATTTGTTGACAACGCTCAAATCAACGCAGAGCCTCACCTGACTGCCTGTTCTGTCTGCAGCTTAGCGGCAGTGGTGTCATGTTCTGCTGCATGGCTTGCATCCACCTGTTTGCCCAGCGCTGACAGCTCCTTCTCGCGCACCCGTACCTGTGGCCAGCAATGGAGATAGAATATGAATAATAACATACATCAAATCAGTACAGGTACAGTACAGGTACATAACGATATGATTCGATAAATAGATTCAAGTGCACACACCGACAGCTTCTTCTCACGCACACAAACCCGTGGACAGCAATGTGTGCATTCGCACAAGACGATGCCCAATGCAATCACCAGGTCCATACTGCCCAGTCTAGTGATATCTTGAAGAAGCATCTTCTACCAAATTGTGGAGGGTGATTGACAACCATATAACCCACAGACGCTGTGTGCTTTGGAGCTGTACCAGAGCTTGACACATTTCGTTTGGAGCAATTTCGTACTAGGCCTCGTGATTAGTTGCAAACCCAGTCCCACCTGTCCCTCCAGCTGCAGGAGGCGTGCACGCATGGCTGCACCCTCCAGCGCCAGCTGCCTGCCCGTATCCTCAACCTGTAAGGCAGCACACGCAAGACAGGTCACATGTACACACGCAATTGCAGGTCGCATGTACACATGCAATTGCAGGTCGCATGTACACATGCAATTGCAGGTCGCATGTACACATGCAAGGCAACCGGCTGATGCCCATCATCCACACATGTGGCCCATCACGTGGCCCATCATCTGTGCACATGGTCAAGGCGTCTGCACAGACACAAGTAACCGGTCGTTTGTTGCAAGATACACAATAAGCATGTGGTTTGTCATCGACACAACAGTCTTGCCGACTCTCAAAAGCTTACGATTGGTAAAATGCCGATATAGGTTAAGCAATGACTGTAGCTACTCACTTGAACCTTCTGGCTGACCAACTGCTGTTCCGAAGATCTGGCAGTTTCCAACTGCTTTCCCAACCGCTCCAACTCCCTGTCCTTGGCCTTGACCACGCTTTCCAGCTGCACCATGCGTGCGCGTGCAACCGCCAACTGCTCGTCTAACTGCCGCGCGGCTTCCTGGCTGGCCAACCGCTGTGCCTCTGTTTCGTGGCCAGCGCCCTTAGTGGCCTGTGCAGTGCAAAGCAACACACGGAGCAATTACCTCAAATTGCCTCAGATTACAGACACTTGCCACACCTGACCAGTACTGCAAGAAATGGCAAGGGAGCCAGTCCTGCCGGCCACACCACCATGTTGATACGCTGGAAAATGCAACCATTGTCGTCTGACGCGTTTTACTCGCATTGCCACATGCAGCCACCATTGCCACATGCAGCAGCCAGTCCTGTTGTTTACATGTTTGCTCACCTCCATTGCCTTATGCATTCTCTCCACCTCCCTCTCCCTGGCCTGTGCGATTGACTCGGTCTGTGCCATGCGCTGCCTGAGCCTGGCACACTCCTGTGACGCCTCGCGCTGAGACACCTCAGCCTGCAGTCAAAAACCATGCGCGGCGTCAGGAGGTAGTAAAAAAACGCTGAATAACCCTCCCTTTTTTCTTTTGGCCTCCGGGTAGAGTCCATTCGACAGCTCTTGATGAGAGGATCACAATGGCATAGCTAGCTTTCACATCCACCTTCCAGGCGCCATATTTCGGCCAGCCTGCCTCAGACATGCGTGATGCCGCAACCCTCATGCAGTGTCAGTCTCTTGCCAATTACATGCCAGTTTCGATGCCATGTTGGCCTTTTTGATGCGATGCACGTCCCGAAGCAATGTCAGCCTCAATGTATGTGCAAACCTGCATACCAATGGTATGTGTGCCTGATACAGACAGTGGCACAGCCACAGCAATAATCTTCTTTTGACCATGCCCCCCTGACCATGCGTCCGCCACCTCTTCATTGCCATCATCATAATCATCACATGAACGAGGCTCAAGGAGGGCTCACCTCTTGTGCCCTCAGCTCAGCCGCTGCCTGCGCCGCCTGCGCCGCCTCGCTGGCCTTGTGCGCACGCTCCGCCTCACGCTCACCCGCCCGCACTGATAGCTCAAGCTGGCAATAAGAATCAAACAAGAAAAATCAATGCGTCATCGGACAACAGTGCTGGCGACAGGGAAAGGCGTACACAGCATGAGTCAGGCAACAATCGATACTACAGGCTCAAGCTGCTAAAGAGAAAGGAAAGGATGCCAGTTCAGACGATGTAAGCACTGTTAGTCAAATACCACAGTTCACCTGGCACGCCCCAGCACCTCAAGGCCCCGGCACCTCAGGCTGGCAGGGAAGAACACACAATGCGTGCACAGCACGTGTCATCATGACATCGAGCTAGGTCATGACCGCACGATACCACAGTTTGTCAGCTGCAGCCAAATACAGAGACTGGTGCCCGTCGTCATCCTGTGCCGACTCAGACAAATGACACAGATTTGAGCACACTCCCAGTTGCTTCTGGTTTGCTTTCACAGTTACCAGCTATTACAGTCCCTGCTCCTTGACCCCAACAATTGGCACACATGTGGGCACTGCTTGTCTAGTGACAAGCACTTTAGTACAAAGTCCTTGTGATTGTTTGTCGCCTTGTGTGCTTTACCACCACACAATTTAGCTTTGCTCCCAAGCAGCTCACCCCTGCGGCTTGCCTGTGTGTCATCATCTCATCATGTGGAACCACAGACGTTTGGCACAGGTCTACATACCGCTTACCAAGTCACTGCTACACCATCACTGCCCCACCTGAGTGGCATGCTGTCTGTTTGCCATCATCTCATCCCGCGCCCCACGTGCCACCTCCTCTGCCTCCGCCCACCGCTGCTCAGCCGCCAGCTCAGCGGCCTTGGCGGTTTCAACTGCCTTAACCAACCGCTCCACCTCATGCTCCTGCACACACACACCACACAGAAGAATGTAAAATGTTTTCGGACTCTTCAGGTCGAGGTCACCGCATCACCCCCAACATATGCAATGGGTATAAGCCTGCGTTTCAAGTGCCGGTAAGCCTGCATGCCCAGGCCATCTAAGCCTGCATGCCCAGTGCCGATAAGCCTGCGTGCCCAGGCCATCTAAGCCTGCGTGCCCAGTGCTTTAAAGAGTCAGCAAGCCAAGATAAAGGCAATAGTCGCTTGCCTTTGCTGCCAATGCCCTTTGCAGCATGACAAGGTTAGTCCGCATGGCAGACAAGTCCGAATCAAGCCGCTTGAAGGCCTCACTGGCCTGAGCAGCCCTGTAGGCATTGGAGCATGGGCAAGCATGAGACGTACAAACCAGGCCTGGCTTGTTTCACTTCTTGTGTGACACACTTCAATGAATTATACATCCTACTTCCTGTCAGCCCATTTCGAACACATCTCAGATTGACCTGAAACCGTTGTAATCAGCCTGGTAAGAGGACTCATACTCATTGAATGCATACAAAAAGAGAAGACCGATTCCTCTTCAGCAGACATGGCTGAGCACTTTTCACTGCTTGTTACCTTCAAATGAGATGTCACTTTTGCTTGTCCTCTTCAAGCGAACATGGCTACTTAGTTCTTGTTGTCGCCCCATATTACTCTCTTGCTGCTCACCTGTCCTCCACCTCAGCCTCTGCCTCCTTGGTAGCATGCAGGTGTCGGTTGAGCTTTGCCAGCTCTGCATCACGTGCCTTGAGGCTGCCCTCAACCGTTTTCAACCGAACACGCATGGCAGCCAGATCTGAGTCCAGCTTCTGTGCTGCTTCCCCGGCTGCGGCTGCCTGCAAAACAACGACACAACGATCGTTACTACCATCATTACACAGGTGTGTGTCGCACAAAGCATGAACAGCAAGCTGACAACACAAAGCAGGGGTCAAGCGCAGTTTATACTTACATCTGTGATTCGCTCTACCTTCAAAAGCTTGGCTGCTTGCCTCTTGGTGCTACAGCCTGCACTTCAATGTTACAAGACTGTTCTGAATGTTTTGGTGGGACACATTGTTCAAACTTGCTTGGCAGCTGCCCTCAGCATCCCTTGCTTTTGCAACCCTGTGCTCTTGCCTGTGAGTTGACCTCCCATCCTTCTCTTCTTAGTCCATCTAGCTGCCTCTGAAGGTTGGCTGCCTCGCGCTCATGGGAGCGGCTGCGGGACTCGGCCTGCATGGCGTGGCATGGAGACACAGACTCAGTAATCTGCCAAGCGTTGCATGGTATGGCTGCCCATATAGCACAAGGGAACTGCAGAACGCATTTGATGCCGCCACTTGAATGAATATTAGAAGAATAGCTATGAATATGGATGTGCGCTCGCGTCATGACACGTGCTTGACAAGAATTGATCACAGCAGTCTGCCAGCTTACTGCTGATTCCACAAATCATTTAATTATCAAGCATTTGCTTTGCTCCTGCACTTCTTACCTGCACTAGCTTCTGCTTCAGGGTATGCAGCTCGCCCTCCAACCGCCTGCATGCCTCCTCAGCCTGCATCACGCACACATGCATCGGTTTCACAATCAGCACAGACTCGTGCAGCGCTTTCATATAATCACATCAAGATGCAGCACCCAGCCAGATAGGTGGTGGTTCCCCACTGTCAATTCCTGCCAGGACAGGGCAGCATTGTTACAGCTGCTGCTCTGCCAGGCCACCGATGCTCTGGGCGAATCTGCAAAATGCCATGTGCTGATGACAATGAACCACTCCCCCTTGGCTTGGTAAAGATCCTGTTGGCCTCCTTCGCTGCACCAGGATGATGATGCTCCTGCCCACCATCACTCCCACCTCCGCTCTCTGAGCGTATGCTGCCTGTTCCGCCGCCCCTGCCACAGCCAACGCAGCCTCCTGCCGCTGCGCCTTCACAACCCGCGCCTTACACGCCTGCGACATGTTTGGGGAGCAAAGAAGGCAAGCCAAACAAATGTTTTGTACCAACAGGTGTCACTCTAACCACTACAGCCAGCTAGCTGTAACTGAACTAGGCCCGGCCTCAGGAGTCACAACCGCTGGAACACAACCAATAGCAGCTACCATGGGCTTGGGCGCTCGCATCTGCTACCATCCCTGATGAAACATTTCCCTTGAAGGCCGTGTAAGCAACATCATACCCAACAACAGCAGAGTGTTCATCTGTCTCAAAGTCGCGAGGCACACTTTTCATGTGCATGGACAGAAAACACAACGGCAGTACCTGCGCCATGTGTGTCAGCCTGTGCCGTGCCAGGCCCGCCTCCGAGTCCAACCTATGCAGCGCCTCCTCCATGGTGCGGTGCTTGGACTGCATCTGCATGGCACATGGGGGCATGAGCACAGGGGGAGTATAGGTTGTATGGCACACGTAGCAGTGGCGTGCCACCGCTTAAGCCTGCATACCATTGCAGCAGACAGGGCCAATTGTAGGCAGCCGAAGGTTGTAGGAGCACCCATGGCGCCTTCGTCCCCTAAAATGCAGGTTGATTGAAATAGCCGTTGACGATGGCAAACTAAAGTGAGCGCACAAACGTTGTATGTTGCTTGTTGGAAATGCCTCAGTATGAGCACGCGCCCTGTCAACTGCTCTGCGCTGCCCTATCAAGTGCCCTGCACTGCACCTGTTCTTCCATTGCCTTTGCTGCCTCCAGTGCCCGCTGCACCCTGTCCGCCTCCCTGCTCTTGGACTGAAGCTCGCTCTCAAGTAGCGTCACACGCGACCTCAGACCCGCCAGCGCCTGCAGGCAAAAAGACAGGAGCCAAGTGCGAAAAGTGAGCAAACTGTCAAACGGACAAACCAGACTTGACAGCAACCTCAATGGCTCAGAAATCTGCTGTGAGCTGCTAGGGATGTTCTATACATTTATGATCATCAGGTGAGGACATGGTGAGGTGAACCATGCAACCAAGTTGTCTTTCAGATACGCCTTGGCAAGAGACGCCTTGGCAAGATGAGTCCATCTTCTTGCAATCCTGGACCGTTAAAAAAATTGGCCATATTTCCTGAAGGCCAAGGTGGCCCCTGTCATGGACTGCCTTAATTTCCTGGAATCCCCCCCTGCCAACGGCTCAAAACTCAGGTGGCAAAAGCAGGAGAGCGCATGTGCTGGCAGTATTTCTTATTTTTGTGCTGGCATGTGCTGGTAGTATTTCATGGCTCAATGGGCCCACGACAGCACGTGACTTCGCACCTCGGCTAGCTGTTGGCTGCTCTCCTGCCCCTTCAGTCGCTCCGCCTCGCTGCAGTGCCCCAGCAGC
This sequence comes from Chloromonas sp. AAM2, assembly GCA_004335635.1. NCBI lineage: Eukaryota > Viridiplantae > Chlorophyta > Chlorophyceae > Chlamydomonadales > Chlamydomonadaceae > Chloromonas > Chloromonas sp. AAM2. The sequence goes on along the minus strand of QAXH01006392.1, from coordinate 13,292 downwards.
TTGAACTGGGACACCTGGCGCTCAAGGCTACGGATCTGTGCATGTAAATGCATGGGGTCACACATCCTTGGCCATGCGCGGGCAGTGGGTCACATGCACACCACTCCAACACCAGACATGAATCATCTCATTACCAGCCAGCCACCCCAGTGCAGCTTACCTTTACAATCTGTGCATGCACATGCATGGGGTCACACATCCTTGGCCATGCGCGGGCAGTGGGT